>MU855513.1:0-51156 GCA_033296695.1 Staphylotrichum tortipilum | reverse complement strand
CCACTGCAGGCTGCGTAGCTGAGAACCGTGGCTAAAATTGCCTTGGTTCTGACAGGAACAAATCGACCAGGTTGGCGAAGATGTCCAGCTGGATTTCGAGTGGACTTTCGAGAAGCGACGGCGTCGGGTGGGCAGCCATAGTTGCGGTGGTGGTGTCCCTCTCTGAAACTCAACTTCGGGTAACTAACTATTTGTTTTGGCGGCGAGGTGGGTGATGGGAGATGCAGGATGATGCCTGGCTGCCTGGCTGCGGGGCCGTCCATGTTTTCGGATGGCCGTCTTGGCCGGGTTGAAGGTAGGCATGTGCAGAGGGAAAAGCACGGAAGAAGCTGATCTTTGTCACTCTTTTCAGACTCTTGTTTCCCCCCTGTTCTCTTGTTTCTCCTCTCTTTATTTTCTCTAGTTAGTTAGTTAGTTAGTTAGTTATTCTCTTCTTTCTCCATTTCCCTTCTTCTCTTCTTTTTCTCTTCTCTTCTCTTCCGCTTTTCTTTTTTTCCTCTTCTTTCCTTTTCCTCTTTCTTCCCTTCCTGTTTCCCTATTCCCCTATTCTGTTCTTTTGGGTTCTTTTTTTTCTCCTGCTGTAGTCCAACGCAGAAGAGCTGCAACACCACGACCATCAGCAGTCAGCAGCAAAACGTCAGCAGCAAAACGTCAGCAGCAAAACGCAGCAAAACGTCAACAGCACCAGCAATACCACAGCAGCACTAGCAGCAACAGCAGCACTGCCACGGGCAACACGGCGCAATATTGTTCATCTCGGTACCTCGAATCAAAATGTCTATCAAACTACCCATTTAATCACGCTATTAACAAAGCCAAGTTCAGACCAGAAATACCCCTAAACACTCCCAACTCCTTCCTCCGCCTATCTCAATACCCCTCCCCCGTATAATGTCCATTCTGCACCGGCATGTATCCCCCGGGGGCATACCCCGTGGTCACCGCCCCCGGCGCTCCCCCCACCGGCGGCGGTGACACCGCCGGATGCCCATACGCCGGCGGCGTGTTCGGCACATAGTACGACGGCATGACGGCCCCGCCGAGCGGGTTATACGACTCGCGGTGCACAAAGGACGCCTGCTGTTGCAGCTGATGGTGCTGCTCGTGCGGCGCGGGGCTGGTGGAAGCCATCAGCCCCTGCTTGTCGGCTGCTGCTTCGTGGTCGTCGTGCCCGCCTTGCGCGCCGCCGTGGTCGTGGCTGTGCGCGCCGGTGAGCGCGTCGCCGGATTTGCGGTTGCGGCGGTTGGCGATCCAGGCACCGACGCGGTCGAGGATGATGATGAGGTAGAGGAGGATGACGGCGACGGGGAGGATGAAGGGGGTTTCCATCAGGTGGTAGAGGAGGTCTTTGCTGGCGGAGAGGCCGAGGAGGGAGGCGGCGGCGACGATCACGGCGCTGCGGTTGAAGAAGGCCATGTAGTCGAAGGCGTCGACCTTGGTGGTGCGGATGAGGATGGTGACGACGAGGAAGCACCCGATGAGGATGAGGAAGGCGGACCAGAAGTAGCGGTAGACGAGCTTCCACGACTCGATCATGACCGCGATGACGTCCTTGTCGACGGGCATCGAGAGGCCGAGGGCACTGTACATGGCCGCGGCGGTGTGGTAGTACAGCGAGAGGAAAGCGTCCGGGAGGTCAAGGACATTGGAGGCCGTCTCCTTGGGGCCGCAGATGTTGGTGGTGTTGCCGATAGTCCAGATGTCGACCTGGATCTCGTCCAGGAAGATGAGGCTGCTGACTTTCTTGTCGAGGGCGAACCCCTTGATGGCGTAGACGAGTTGGTTGGTCAGGTTCACACCGTCGAGGTGGTTCTTGGAGCAGGCCTGCAGCAGCACCTTCTCGAGCTTGACAATGCCGTTGGTCACGTAGCGGGCGAGGGCGATCTGCTGGGCACCTTCCACGAGGCCGACAATAGCGAGGTGGATGGGGAAGTGCAGGACCGACCAGATTTGTTGGCGGATGGTGCCGAAGTGGCCGTGCGGGTGGTTGTCAAAGTAGATCATCCAGATGCCGATCTATCGGTGCAGGTCAGTAACGGGTCTCGGTCAGGGACTATTCAGGGGGTTTGAGATATACTCACCAAGATCAACACGATGCAGAGAACCAGCCCGCATGCCTCGGGATCAAGCCCTTCTTTCCCCATCATGCGTGAGATGGTCTTGGTCACGCCGATAGCACCCTCACCAATGACAATCAGGGTCAGCAGTCCCATACGCTCGACCAGATGCGTCTTCTTGAAGCTCAACATGCGCCAGACGCACGAGACAGCGATGGTGGCGATGCTCTCGAGAAGCATGACGATCCACCACACGCTGTAAATGCCGTTGGACTGGGTAATGGGCTTGTTCTCGGCGAAGGCGGGGATCATGGCAGCATACGCGCCTGCGGCGATGAGGTAGACCAGCACGTTGATGAAGACGGGCAGGTAGATGTCCGTACGGCGGGCCATGCCGACAAAGATGCCGACGACGACGTATTGCACGGCGAACAGCACGCGGCTCATGACCAGGGTGTAGCACAGGATGCGGAAGTTGGTGTTGTCACCCGACACGGTGCCGGGGGAGAAGGCCGAGCCGACCAGGGCAAAACCCACGAAGGCGATCATGATGACCGTCTTGCACAGCCGGCTCCAGATGCTGTCGTTCTCGAAGCGCACATCGTAGAGGACAGTGTGGAACCAGGTGACCCAGATGATGGCGAAGAAACCGATGTAGGCAAAGAGGGACGAGTGGTCGACGATGTAGTGGTACGCGGTGAAGGTGGCGAGGTTGGCGACGAAGAAGAGGTCGAAGAACAGCTCGGACGTGCTGGCTTCATGGCGGGGCGCGAAGACGAGATGCTCCTTGTTGACGCCTTGGAGCGGGTTCTGGATCCATGGCACGATGGTGTGAATGCGGCGTTTTGCCCTCGACTCGTGGCTGTAGGGATGAGGGGAGGGGTTAGTTCGCCAGGCTCTCCATGTCTGAGTGGGATCAACAGAGGCGGCAAGAGGGAGATCTCCATCGTCTCCGTGTGGCTTACATGGTCTTGGTTCTGCGGAAGGGGGGCATCTTGGCAACCAGCAGCTCGGGTCGTCCCAGAGCCAAGGCGGGCAGACAAACGGTCAAGACGCACAAGACAGAGCTGAGTCGACAAGATCGTCTCTCAGCACGCACGCCAAGTCGAGAGGGGAGATCGGGACACCGCAGCGGACGTCTTGGCTAATAAAGCTTCTTTTTAGACTCGCTGGTTGAGGCCCGCAGACCCTTCAGCCCTCAACGCGGTCCCACAGGCTAGCATGCACCCAGACGGTGACATCGCGAACATGGCCCAATAAAAACGCCATGTCTGATCCCAGCCGCAGGGCTAAAAATCAGCGCTAACTCTGTCGTCAATAAGCATTCTTCCCGATCCCGGTCCGCCGTCCCAGCTCCAATATTTTCGTTGGCTGCCCGCGGTGATCATCCTCGCCTCAGCCCGCCCAGCCCCCTTCTCCCTCGCTCGTGTGGACGAACGTGTCTCTGATCATCGTCTGACATGCTGATGAGTGCATACGGCGTCCTCGCGGCGAGGATTTGGGTTGGATGAGTCGTTGGAGACAGACCAAAGGACGCAGGCAGGAACGTGAGACCAGGCGGAGAAAGCGAGACATCAGCGCGAATGTCAACCCCTCCCACGCCCGCGCCCCCCCGCGACGAGGTCCAGACCCATCAGGCACCCGCTACCACCTCCTCAATATTGCCTAGCCCCGACGGGTCGCAGGGCCCAGCCAGGTGAGGCGAGACGCGGGAGGGTGGATCTGGAGCCGCAAGAAAAACAACACACCAAGTTGGGCAACCAGCCCGCACGTCGACTTTTCGCATTGGGCGGGGCGCCCCAATCGAATGCGAGAGCTTTAATTTTAATACCGGGGGCTTGCGGCCTCGTGCTCGGGCAGCGTGGATTTGACTGGTCCGTTGGGGCTGGCTGGTTTCGATGGCGGACGCGGGCGATCGATGGTCGCTTTGGGCTCTCGCCGCTGACTCCTCACACGGTAATCCGTAGGGCTGGGAGGCCGCCACAGCAGTGGAAGATCCACCGCAGCAATGCCACGGTTGAGGCTGGGGACGGGGGTTGGGTGACACAGCCATGTTTGGCGTCGGAGTTAGCTCCACGATCGCGTGACATGGCGGAGGCTGGGGCGGTCAAATCGTGACTGCTGCCAGTCTCCTGCAAACGGAACTGAACTGCCAATGCACAACTACTTGATGTTGATGAAAGCTTGCGGGTTAGGGATAGGGTCTATCAACCTCCCCCCCTCTTTCCTTCAAGTCAGATCTCAATCACCGCAGCCTGATTCACCAACTCATTCCCCCTCCCGCCCACAACCGACGCATTAACAAACGTCGTGACCCCCTCCCCCCCATCCTCCCCCCAAACCACCTTCTTCACTCTCCCCCACACCACCATCCCCGCCATCCACACCACCGCCCCCCATCCCTCCCACCCCATCACCACCTCGTCATGCGCCTGCCTCACCCCATCAAGCACAACATCCTCCCTCCCGTGAGCAACATGGATATGCCCAAACACGTGCAGCCGCGGGCGCACGCGCGCGATCTCGGTCAGCAGGCAACGCCGTGTGCACGTCGCGCCGATCGAGGTGCAGCTTGGGCGGGCCGTGGGTCACGACGATGAGGTCGCGGGCGGCGGTTGATGTTGCTGTTGGGAGGGCGCCAAGTTGCGATTCCCAGTGGGTGGCGGCGTCGGAGGGGTGGTACTGGAAGGCGGAGGCGCCGTAGCGCGGGGTCCAGGGGCTGCCAAGGATGGTGATTTGGCGGTTTCTTGTTGTTGTTGTTGTTGTTGTTGTTGCCGTTGCGGGGGAGGTGGTGGCGGTGGCGGTGGCGGTGGCAGTGGTGGTCGCTGGGACCTCGGGCGGCTGGACAGTGGGGGATGGTGAGAGGAGTCTGTCGAGCGTGATGGACGAGTCTTGGAGGTAGGTCACGCTGCCCCAGTCGAGGTTGTGTCTGGTTTTGGAGGACCCGTATCGGCGCTCGGGGTACTTCTCGAGGAAGGCGTCGTCGAGCAGGACGTCGTGGTTGCCGGCGACGAGGACCTTGAAGGGGTGCGGCTGAGAGGACAGCCATGTGAGGCCGGCTTGGACCTCATCGAACGAGCCGTTCTCGGTGAGGTCGCCGGCGTGGATGAGGATATCGCCGTCTGGAAGGACAGGTTGCTTGTAGTGCGTGTCCGAGACGCAGACCATCCGGATGGCATTGGGATTTGGGTTCGGGTTTGGATGAGCTGCTGGAGGGCTTGGAGAACGCCAAGACAGGAGCGCGGCAGCGATTTGTCGGCGGCGGAAGCCGGGTGTTTTGATGCTCGTAAGGGGCTGCTCCATGTTGCGAGTTGGAGGAGTCCGACCTGCCTTGGAGAAGCGAGTGACTGAGTTAGACGACGTGGACCAGCACTCCCGGTTGTAGTCGGCGAGTATTCAAGGGGCGTGTGTTGGTTCCAGATTCCAATTCTAGCTGCACGCTGGTCGACCCAAGGTTCGCATCGGATTTTAATCGTCCCAGCTGGCGCGCACACCAGACGGAGTGTGGTTTTTGCGCATCTGGATGTGTATAACTGGATAGACGCAGAAGGTGTGCTTGAGCTTCGAGCCCCCCTTTTCATTGCGGGCTGGACCAATCAGAGACCGAGATGCTGGCTGGGGCTCAGCTTGCGGACGGAGTAAAACGACTGCTTGTTGTTTCAAGTCAAGCCAAGCCGAGCGAGCCTGTGCCCAGCCAAAGCGAGGCCTCAGATTCGACTTGTTTGGCTGATGAAAAACACAAAAACAATAAAAACCGTGCATGTTGGCGTTGTTCAGTTGGTCCCACATGACTGGACCGCCTATCATTCATGCATGCATCATGCATCCCGCCTGTCCAGCCAGTGGAACACAGGCAGCTCACAGGAGCCCATCGGGGAGGCGCGCTTCGCCAGCTGCCAAACATCCAGGAACAGCATCCGTCCTGCGAACAACGCGGGCTTCTTCAACCTCTCCTTTTCTCAGCATTACGAGACCCGGCCGACCCTGCAATCGCTATGTCAATCAAGTCGACCACCTAATGGTCAAAAGTCTGTCAGGCTTTTCTGCGGAACCATAGCCACGAGCAACAGGCACCCGACGAGCAGCAGCGGGTCTACGTCCCTCGCCCTGAAGACTACCTCATTGTGCGCGCCTTCAACGCCCGCGTGAAGCTCGGCCTCGACCGGCAGATGCCCTCGCTTATCATCCACGAGGAGGCCGAGATGCTGCGGAACCGGCCGGGCCACCTGCGCACATACGAGCGCGTCCCCGAATGGGCCGAGAAGGTGCCCCCGCTGGATGAGTTGCTGGTGGTGCCCACGCATGAGGGCGAGACGCTGGCGGGGACGGAGGATGAAAAAGCGGATCCAGACTTTTTGGCAAAAGGCATCTTGTTGTGGACGCCGCATATTCACTTTACCTGAAGTAGAGAAGAGAGAGCATGAGGAACCCTTGGGGGTAAGATCAGCTTAGTTTTGTGCAGTTGTTGCTTCCCTCCGCTGCGTCACAACGTGCCTAAACGCCCCGCGGGATATTATCCCATTTCAAGGGGCTTTGTTGTTGATCTGGTGTTCCCCTAAAGTCCCAGCCTCTCTCCAGCTTCCACCCGTTCGCCATGTACGACCACCAGCCCTCCCTCATTCCATCCATCCACCCCCTCCCCGTACCCCAAAGCCATCCCATCCCCCAAGATGCCATCACCGTCCCAAACACACCCCATCACTGCCCTATCCACTTAAAACCCCAGCGCCTGGTTAAACGCATCCGCAGTCGACGCATCCTTGGTCCCGAGGCCCTGCACCTTCGCCTGCGCCGACTTGCACAATGCTTTGGCGGCATCATTCGCGTTGCAAACGTTCGTCAGCTGGTCGCAGATGCGGTTCGTGATGATGTTGGGGTTGAGAGCGTCCTGCTGGCCCTTGGCGACGAGCGCGTCCGTCGGCAGGAAGGTGCCCTCGGTGGCCTTGCGGCCGGGCCGGCCGAGCTGGAAGTCCATGGTCGGCGTGCACTGGCCAAAGTCGGCGTTGCCGTTGGCCTGGCGCGGGGTGAGGGCCGCCGCCGAGGCGGTGGTGGCGGCCAGCAGGGCGAGGAGGGTCTTGGGGAAGTACATTTTGGTTTGGTGGGGGAGGTAAAGACCGGCTGGCGGTTTGTTGGTAAAAAGAATTATGTGCAGAAGAAACGAAGGGAATGGAATGGTTCACAGAACCTGGGTGAGATCAACTCGAAGGAATGGATGGATTAGGCTGGTGGTGGGTGAGAAGGATGGGGGACAGGTGGACAGAGCACGTCTGTCTCGTGGTTTAAGTAATAGCAGACTCGCCTGCGGTCAACTATTTTCTCTTGAATTTTGTTGACTTGCTTTACAGACCTAATCTCGGAACGTTGGGTTTGGATCTCGCCATGCGCAGATCAGACTGCCATGTCTGGATGGGACGGGACACTGACACCGGATGAGACGGATCGGCACCCTCTGTGACCTAGGCTCCCGCGTCTGTACCGCGGTTTCCGCCCATCTTAGGCTGATCTTTGCCCACACCAATACTTGGTTCCCAGTGGTGACGCGCCCCGTCAACGCGGACAACTGAGAGCAAGCGAGCGTAGCGATGCACCACCCCGCGTCGGCATGGACTGCCATGGCTTTCCTGACATGGCCGCCGTTTGATGATCGCCCAGTGGATTTCTGGCCTTGAGAACGCCTCCTATGCCTAAAGGAGGTTGTTTCCGATGTACAAGTTGGGCGGCTTCCTTGGGCGAACCCGCCGATGTGGTCAGGGAGGGTTGAGATGGTCTGTAGGGTGCTTGGTTGAGGCGTATGAACCAGGGAAGTGGCAGGTGGCTGTCTCCTTGATTTGGTGATCGAATATTTAGTACATGTCATCACAGTTTAATGGGCTGGTCAGCAAAGCTCTCGCTTTGACTTGCCAACAAGTTGTGCCCAATTCAGTCAATGGCGTTCCTCGTGCGTGGAGTCCCGAGGCACTTGAGCAACACAAGTGAGATCACTTCCGCGAGCACGATACCCGTAGAGTCGTGCGCCGGCAAAGCCGACTGCGGTATGTTTCGATTATACGTATGTAACTGGCTGAAAAAAGATCTCGCTCTCCCCTCCCCCCTTCTCGCCCACCTCATCGCCCTGCTCGCCACGATGTAATGCAAGTGACGCAACCGGTGCTCGTGAACTCGCTTGCCCCAAACCCCGTATCTGCAACCCCTCCCGCCCACACCTTCCTGCGCACTATCGGAGTGCCGCTCGCCTCGTATCCCCTTGACACCCCGGCACTCTGCTGATCTCGCCACTCATCCCCTTCAACCACGAGCCGCCCCTTACCCTCCATCATCCCTGCCACTCAGCTCCCAGCCTCCTATCCGGTCATCCACCTCCCCCTTCCCTTCTATTGACTACCCACTCGACATCGCAAAGTACAGCAATATGACCGGCCACCCCGTCGATAACAAGAATGCCGCCAGCACCGAGAACAGGTTGGCGCCCCTGTCGCTGTTGGCCCATCGGCGCAGGAGGGCGATGGCGCAGCAGATCATGCCGATGCCGTAGAGCGAGCAGGCCCAGAGCACGCCGAGGATGATGTCAGCATTGCGGTCCCACGGGGCGAGGGTGGCCTTGGAGGTGTCGGCGAACTTCTCCGAGAGCGAGAGGTTCTGGCCCATGGTGGCGGTGTTATTTTTGGTGGTAGTGGCAGAGGTGTGGTTGTGTTGGGCCCGGCTCGGCTTGTGTCGAGTTCATACCACGGCTTGATGGAAACAACAACCACGACAACAGAAAGGGCGACCAGCGGCGTAGAAGGGAAAGGAAGACTCGGGGCGTGGCAAAGGAACGTCGAGAAGAAAAAAGGTCGACTTCGAAGCGAATGGGAGTGCGCGACCAGCGACCTGCACTGGCTTGCCCAGCAATCGAGAGGCCTCGGGGCGGTGGGCGTGAGTGGACGGAAGGAGTGGACGATCAACGAAAGACCAAGAAGAAAAACAAAGCAGAACAGAGCGAGAGAAAGGCGCGAGAGGGAGAGTGGAGAGCGGGAGATGCGAGCTCAAGAGACCCGAGGACGGCCCGCGCGCACGAGGGGAAGAGACATACAGAAAGGGAAGAAAGTGGGGAGAAACCTCACACCCTTTGAGTGGGCCCAGGCAGATCTGGATCTCGGGATGGGAAAGTCGGGAACGTCGAGGACTTTGGGTTTGGGGGAGGGGGGAGGGATGGGGAGGATGGGGGTGAAAGTCAACCGCATGGGGCGATCTGACGCGAGATCGGCTGATGTCATTGGCTCCTAAGCCCAAAGCTTGTCTCAGATGCGAGAGCTGGGGCGCAACGGCGCCTCAGGCTTGAGACGATGGCCGTGCCGAGCGGTCCAGCCCCCCTGTCTGCGCCACGTCTTGTTGCGGTCTGCCCCCCTGTGTTCTCCCTCTCAACCCCCTGTCCAGGGTCGCCTCCAAGACTGCCTCATGGCAGTTTTTGGCAGGGGGACAGGGGGGTTGGGGGCTGGCAGAAACGCGCCACAGCTTCACATCCCGCTTGGCTTCATGCAACTCTCTTTTTTCCTCCTCACCACACGCATCTGTCGTCCCATCGTGCCATGAGCAAGAAAAAGCATCAACGTTGCATCGCGTTGGCGTCTTTTTCTCGACTCCCGAATTAATACAAGGACTGCGCGACGCCGTCCTCGACCCATCAGACGGTTTGCCGTCCACCCCATGGTGCCACGCCATGATCCTTTCGTCTTGGAGCAGACGAGTCAGCAGCTTAGCGATGCAGCGGCAGTGGCGCCGTCTAGAAACACTCTGGCCGCCTCCAGGGGCCGCCCTCCTTGGACACCCTCACGACTGGCAACCGGCATCTGACCGCCAGGCCAGGGGCAGCTCTCCGCGGTTTCTCATCTTTTCGGACCCTGTTTCAAAACGACAAGCTTTCCTGATTCTTGGTAGGTGATAAGCGTCGAGTTGTTGTTGATCCCCGAGCGCTTGACCACCGGCCGTCTGCCCGACCCCCACCTTTTGTCAAACTCGGCCTCGGCCTTGGCCCTAGCCCTGATCCAGTTGTTATGGCAGTAAGCCCCGGGGCATCCAGCGGCTGCTGCGCATCATCAGCCTGACGTTCGCCACGGACAGCACGCGTTTGGCATGCAACTGCCGCGGCAGGTTAGGCCAGGATCTCCTCGGTCGCCCAGCTCATGGTCTGCTTGAACACGTTAAGATCATTGATTGTTCGTCAGTAGTTCGCTCCGTCATCGTCTTTTGAGGCTCTCATTGCGCGTCAGCAACGGCCATGATAATAACGGTGCTAGGAGGTTGAGGTAGTAGGTACACAGCAGCCATAATTTGTTTTAGTTTGACTCGTGCAGACTTCCGCAGGTTAGAATAATTAGTTGTCATTCTTTACCTAACGCCCTGAAGAGGCCAAGATGGGTTACTCTGTTCAGGGGCATCAGCTCGTGTAGACGGAAGCCCGGCGCCGCGGCTACCGCCTCCTTCTTCATGTGCCGGATCCACTCGGCCCGATTGTCTATCATCAAGGAGTCTGGCGTATTGCAGCTGACGCTCCGTCTCCGCGGGCAGGGGCGCGTCGTAGCCATTCAGCGTCCCGAGCGCGCTGAGGATATTGCTCCGCAAGCCCATCAGCGGGTGCACAGCCGTCACGAAGTCGTGCGCGCACGTCTGGGTTGGTTGGGCCGGTCATGACGGCCAGGCCGCTGGCCTCGAGCGTCGGCCCGTCCAGCGGCCAGAAGAGCAGCTTGCCGCCCCCCGCCGAGGGCTGCACGGCTTGCTTCGCCGCGCGGAGTGCAGCGAGGGGGGGTAGGGTGGTGGTTGGATGGGGAGTAGTTGTGGAATCCCTGACAGGCTGGCCATTTTGGCATAGCGCCCGTATTGCCGTTGTTGTTGTTGTTGTTGACGGGATTGCGCGATGCGGGGAGGATGGAAAGAAAAGGCCGGGAGGACCAGCTTTAACGAAGCCATGACCCCTGCTTTCGCACCACCCCTTTCCGAACCACGCCCCTGCACAATGCACATTGATGCCCTGCAAACCCATTGACCCAAACGTCGCGATGATGGTAGGGAGTTGTCGCCCGAGAGGTACTACCTGATCCTCCAGCGGCGGCCGAAGCGGGACAGGCGCTTGACTTTCTGGTTATAATTAGTACCTGTCCTTGCGGGTCTCGCAGCTCACGTCGGCAACACAAAGTCAACGGCAAGACTCCGTCGTCGGCAAGGACTTGAAGCGGGGATGGGTTGGTATTGTTGTCTGAGGGTTCCACTTGAAGCGGATGATGCAGCGAAAGTAGGAGGGGTAAAGGCAGACAGAAGGCAGACACAAGTTGATCGACCCCGTACTGCGCCTCACTTATTAGCGTCCATCACCTGGTTCGCTTGTGGGCGGCGGAGGTCGGATAGACAGCTATGGGAGTAGCAACAGGGCAACGGAGGATGGGGAGCGCATCTTATCTAGCCGGCCGAAGTGCCGCTGCTACATCACTGGTGCGCGTATTTCCATCATCTCTCCAAGGCTACAAAGTGCCGCCAAGCGTTGTTTCGAGAAAACGCAGCACATATAACCCTATTGGAGCGCCTGAACTCCAAATTAAGATGGTGAGCATGAAAACACGCTTGCAACAACATCGCGACAACGTCGTTGGTGGAGGTAGGCGGGAGGCCTGGCATCGTTTCTGTCATGGAAGTAGATCTACCGCAGTCAAGTCATTCGTACAAATTCTCTTGTCACCGCACATTTTGAAGTTGCACCTTTGGCTCGTCTCCCGGCTCCATGCCTTGTCAAGATCTGTTTGAAGCCCGGTTTATATCTCAAATCCACCAACTCTCACGTTTCTTGTCCAAAACATGCTGCCTGGTGTTGCCACACTAGCTGCCCTTGTGGCTGTCTCTCACGGAGCGATCACTGGCACAAGGACCACGGCGGCTGCAGCCGCCCTCTGCTCGCAGTATGCGTATCAATCTGCCAACGGCTATGAGCTCCTGAACAACCTCTGGGGCATCGGCACCGCGACCTCAGGCTCGCAATGCACAAACTACGATGGCCCCGTGAACTCTGGCATCGCCTTTAGCTCCACGTGGACATGGCAGGGCGACCAGAACACGGTGAAGAGTTACATCTATGCCGGTCGTCAGTTCACGCGCAAGAAAGTCTCCGAGATTCGCAGCTTGCCAACCACGGTCCAATGGTCGTATAACACGACAAACCATCGCGCCAACGTCGCATATGACATCTTTACCAGCACGGATCCTAACCATGCCAACTCGAGCGGTGACTTTGAGTTGATGATTTGGTAATGGCACCTTCCTCTTCTGTTGCTGTTGTGAGAATTGCTCATTCTGCTGGGTCCAAACACTGAAGCCTAGTCAAAGCTGGCTGATGCTCCGTCGCTAACGCTCTCAAAGGCTCGAACGATACGGAGGCATCTGGCCCATCACCGATAGCTCTACAGGATCGCCAGCAGCTTCAGTGAAGGTTGCTGGCTACACCTGGGACCTCTTCACCGGATACAACGGAGCAATGAGAGTGTACAGCTTCGTTGTCCCCAAGGGGAGTCCCATCTACTCCTTTACCGCCGACGTCAAGGAATTCTTCAACTATCTTAAAACGAACCAAAATTTCCCGGAGAGCCAGCAATACATGTTGAGTAAGTCGGCCCGTTCCGTAAAGCTAACCATCAAGTCCTCTTCCAATTTTGATCTTGCTACCTTCAGCTGCAAATGGACGGGACTAACGCCTGTTCAATATAGTCTACCAATTTGGAACGGAGGCATTCGTTGGAGGGCCGACGAAGTTCACAGTGTCCAAGTTCCAAGCTGATGTCAACTAAGCAGAGATTGTTGTGGTGCATATCAGACCAGTGAACTAACTAGTACTTCGTGTGGGAAATGGTACTTTTCTTGGGTGCCGTTTCTAGGATGCCATCTCCCTGGCCTTGATTGTGATGTCACGGGGCGCGGCGACGATGTCGGATATGCATGGATGGATAAATGCGTCCTGTGTTTCCCTGTGCGCACAGCCAACTAATATATCTCTTGCCCGTCGTCCTAGTTGGATTGTAAGCCGTGTTATTGAAGGGTTCAGCGTGCGATTTTTAGCGGCAAAGGCGGCAAAGGCGAGACCTGCTGGATTCAGTCGTTGATGTAATGGGCCGAGCCCGGTAGTGACTTCGGCAACCCTCAGCCACCAACCACACCCGCAGGCCATTGCGTACCTGACGATGAGACCTATCATACCTCTGACAATACAGCCCGCCAGGAGCGTCGTCAGGGATGCTGCATCATGGCAGACTGCGCCTCATGGGCGACCGCCTGAGCTCCAACTATCGTGGCCCCCTTCGCGCCGGATGAAGGGGCCTTTCATGCCTCTAGAATTTCGACCCCGTTCCTTTCTCTCTTCAAGTTCAGTGTGCTCGTGGAGTTGTCCGTAGCCTGTTGCAATACACACGCTCGGACCGTTACAATCCAGCAAGGGGAGTTACGCAGAAGATCGTCAACCGCCCCGCAGCCGACCCCCAGGAAGGACAGGCCGCGCCCACCAACGTTGGGGATGCTAAGAACGGATCCGTACACCGCAATGATGCCAGTGCCAACGCATGCCCACCCACCCCGTCAAGCCATCCAAAACCGCGCGAAGGGCTGTGGCCATGCGCAGGACGGCGTCCACCGGGCTTCCACGTGCAGGTCCCGCTGCGGCCTTGGGCCCTTGACTCTTGGTTCGGGTTCGGGTTCGTTCCTTGGATGCGTTGTGCGTCCCGGTGCGTCCCGTCCCGCGGCGGCCCAACCATCCTAATATCCATCAAGGGCGGCTTGTCGGCGCGACGATGCCATGGCTTTTGACAATTCCACAAGGACCACTTCAAGCAGGATGCAAAATGCCATGCATGGTCACGCCTTGGAAGTGTGGACGCTAGCTGGGTACAGATAAGCCAGGTTGCTGTAGCCCACGAACCCCTGAGCCCTTAAGCCACCGTGACTATTGACATCGTTATTGCCGGTATCCCAACATGACCCGTAGGCCCTCACCATTCGCTTCGGCTGTGGCATCCAGTCACTCCTCGAACAAACTTTGGAGGGAATGCCCAGGAGTTAATTTGTACTCTCGAACCGTTCGCTCTTCGTTTGTCCGCAGTTGCACAGGCGCTCGCTTGAATTGAAGTTTCGCCTCAAATGCTCCAAACACAGTAGGCGCCTGTCACATGCAGTCACACGTTCACTCGTGCTTGGGCCCTCGATCGGGCTTGTCAAATCCTGCATTGCTGGGGGGAAGCACCAAACGAGGCCTGGTCCCCGACGCTTGGGGAAGAGGTCCCACAACGGGGTGTCAATAAAGAGTTTGTGGTGGACGCGCTGGCCCAGGCCGGGAACAGCCGCCGTCAACACGTTGACATACAGGGGACGCCATGCGCCGCATCCTCTCTCCTCGCTCTTTGCAGAAAAAGAGGAGCACCGCGCTTCTTGGGGATAGCTTATGACGTTACGCATAGTTATGGCAATGCATTCACACAGAAGTTGGCAGCTTGCGAGGGAGGCCGGTTGGGAATTTATCTGTTTCATTATCAGCGCAGGCACCGAGAGGCCCGGTGCGTCAACTTTGTGAGTGCATAACATCCAACCTCCACCCCGACCCAATCTCCCCACGACGCCGGTACCGAGCCACTCGTCTATGAAGCCTACACATGCAGTCGGTCCATCATCCTGAAGTTGTGGGGGCTATGGGAGCCCGTCCGCCCCCCATTTCCCCGGTTGGCAGGTAGTCTGCCGTCAGCAAGGCTGGCTGGGCATGTGCATCCAGCTGGTCCTGGGGGCCGATAACTCCCCCGCCGCCAGGGAGGCCTTCGGCTGCACCATCGGGTGCGTGCGGACCGTGATAGGCGAGCGAGGGACCCCCCGCCGAGCTCCCCGATCTGGTGCACCACTATTGGAGAGGGTTGCCCGACTTGCCCGTAGATGATGACGAGGAGTTGCTGTCAACGGGGGAGGGACGTGGAGATGCAAGAGACTGCGTTGGTGGAGGAAGGAGGTACCTGACGTCGGGAGGAAGACAGATATCAGTTCTGCTCCTACTGCGTCGCATCGAGCAAGGGGGTGATCAAAGCTCGGCCCGCGTCCGGATTTCCACCGAGCGCGCTCCGGCCAAGAGAAGACGAGAAGGGGCGATGGTTTTGGGCTGGTTAAAGAAGATTGAATGAAGCTACATGAATCTCTACTTCGACCTCGTATCGGGCTCGCTGGGGGTGTAGTTGCTCTCGAGGTCAATGTATGTCCCCTTTTCCCTCGCCGCGGCGGGGCCCGCCGCTCCCGGGAGACTCTCCATCCTGAAGGCGCCCTTGGAGCCGATAGTCTGCACCCCGTCCGCGCGCCCACGGCCGGGTGTGTTCCCGGTGCCGCCCGAAATGCTGGTGCCAGCGCGGGTGCGCCACGACTTGATCAGCGACTTGAGCCAGGGGACGCAGCCGCAGATGATGCCCAGGTTCGCCTCGACCGCGACCCACATCCACAAGTGCGTCCCCTCCCAGGTCACGTCGTACGTCTTCGTCATGACGATGTCGAGATAATAGATACGAACGCCGGCCGCGACGACAACGCACAAGCCGACGCTGAAAAGCGCGATGAGGGCGAGTCGCTGGGAAAGGGGGAGGCTGGTACGGTAGATGGTCGGCAGCGGCAACGCCCAGACGAAGAAGTCAAAGATGACGGTCGCACAGGCATAGGCAAATAGTATAGGCGCCTCCTCTATGCAGTCTTGGGACGTCCGCGCGAGGTTCCAGTAACTCGATAGGGGTCTGGAAAAACAGCCTTGGTTAGTGTCTGGGAAGTGTTAGACGTCTTTGTGGCGGGAAGAAAGGTACCTGCACTCGGTGAAGAGTATAATCCAGAACACTCCAGTGAACGCTGCGATGACCCAAGGTACAGTGACTACGAGAAACTTCGGCTTAGCGAGGACGGTAGCGGGAGCCGGAGAGGGATACATACGGGACAGCCGGCGGAACAGTGAGTTTTGGGGCGCCAGTCGGAGGTAGCTGAGCAGGATCGAGACCTTGGTGAGTTGGGTTGCCGGGATGAATAAGGCTTGCGTCACAAACGAGGCCTTGCGCCCGTCTATCAGCTGGCTCAGACGCAAGTCCCAAACATGGTACTTCCAGCCAAACTGAGCAAAACCGACCACGATACTGACGGTGGCTGCCGTGGAGGCGATCTGAGTGGAATTAGCCACCAACCCTCCTCGAAGCAGAGCAGCAGCATTGAGACGGTCCGTTGGCTTACCACGGCGGCCACCATGACCCAGTCATCCATCTCCATCTTGCGCATGATCCTGAGTCTGACATAGAGACGGAGGCCGAGGGCGACCAGGGCTAGGACGAGGGTGAAAATTCCGGCAACGATCAAGTCGGGGCCTTGGCTTTCGGGGTTGATGTAGTCGGGCTTCGGCCAGGTGGCCACGACCTCCGGGGGCGCGGATCTCATGCTGCGCGAGAGGAGTGGTTGGGGGACCGCGTGGTCAGGGCGGGTGGAAACCTCAGGATCGGCATTGGGACCAATCCCTGGGGTGGAACATCTGGGGTCTCTGGGGCATCTGGGGTAGGCAAGGGGAGATATCTATATGCAGGAGCACTCTGGCTCCACGTCGGCATCCATTCAGCCCCCGCTCCCCTTTCCTGACAAGCGGAGAGAAGTCCGTGAACAGGAACACATCCGCCATGGCGTCTTGGCCTGCCCATTTGGCGGGAATCTGTGATGGAAACGGGGAACTTTGGGGGGGCCGAGAACCCAGCCAATTCGAGGCCGATATGGCGCATCTGGCGAGTTACTGCCGCTCCGCCGATGGTCGCTTTGACAGACGGGGATCTCCATCCCATGTGCTCTCTCAATTGCACGGGCTACTGCCTGTTTCGGGGCGTCTGCCTCGGCTTTGCCCCTGCTGGTGTATTGTTAACTGCCCGTTGTCGCCGATTGGGTTGCCACTGCGTGTTGGGTGGAGGTGAACGACAACGCCACCTCGGCGGACTAAACGCCATGGGGAAAGGGGCACGAGGCCTGTGCGTGAGCATCCACAGGCCAACTCCCTGCAACGGCGTGCGGCTCTCCACTTCTCCACGTGGACAATATGTCCGCTTCAGCCCACTCGGCTCTGAGAAAGCCACTCCGCTGCTCCCGATCTCGAGCGGGTGGGTAGTGCTCAGGGGTCAACGCGGGGAAGTTACTATGTAAGGAGCAACTCATTTCCCATCCTCCAGCTGCCAGACCGAGGCGTCTTTCTCTGGCAGGGTTGCCGATGCTATCCGCGCTGTCCGAGATGCTCTTTTTTGCTGACGACCCAACTGGTTGGATGAGGAACGTTGTGGGCGGAACGCCAATACAACGCCCGCCATGGACGTGTGCAGATTGCATGTGCGGCAGGAACTCCCAGGAAGAGGGAGCGTTTGTGGTAGCGAGCGTGCCACGGACCGTGCCGGGCCACATTTTTTTTCTTCGTGTTGACAAAGGGGCTCGTTCGTCGTTTTCGCGCATGACATTAGTTCGTCGCCGAGCGGCGCTACATTACCCTGCAACGACACTGGGGCTGAAGTGATCCAAAGCCACCTCATCAGGAATGTTGATGCAGTCTGGCTTAGGGTTACCATCGGAAGTGGTCTCCCTGCCAAGCCGCTTCCCCTATTCCAGCTCGCCATGCCCTGCCAAGCTGCCTGTCAAAGCTGTCCCCATTTCCTGTTCCCTGGCGCGACAGATTTCCGTCAATCATGGCGTCAAAACTGGGATCGGTTATGTCACGCCCTGGCCCTGTGATGACCACATTCGTGGTCATCGATGGCCCGAATGCGGTGGAGATATTGGTTGTCTAGTGTAATACTAGCATTGTCAAGCTCGCCCTTTTCTTGCTCCCCAGGTCATCTGACGCAAACTTCTGCTTCCCCTTCACACCTGGCTCGGCGTCGTACCGCAGGGGACACTGGACATGGCGAAGACAAGGTATCCAGCTTGGCGAAACGGCCTTGCCCCTCCCCTGGTTCGACTCAATCGATACACCACCACGCATAGTTACAACAATTCCCGTTGGCACAGCAGTCTGCCGAATCCCGACACCCATTCTCGTTGCAGCACTGAAGTGATGATCATATACCCGTGTTAGGACAACTGGGACGCGAGCAGACAGGCCCCTCATCACCTCGGGAGAACTCACACAGTACCAGGTGACGTCGAGTGGGCCATCACAGTCCTCGGGGGTGTGAAGAACTTTGCCAGCCAGCCCGTTCTTCTCTATGCCAATGGCATCCGTGTGGGGCGGCATTGCTCTGGCCATCGCTAGAGTGGCGAAGGCGAGGATGATCAGCTGGCGCGCAAGCATTATGACAGACCTGAGGTCTAAGACTGAAGATTGGTGGTTAGATATTTATGTAGCCGTGACGTTGGGCTATGAATGAAACACCGGCACGCCAGGTATTTCGCACTTTATATTCCTTGACAACCGTGGCCGAGCGAGTCGTGGACATCTTGGGAACCAGGTCCGAGCAGGACCCGAGAGTGAAGGTGTGCCGAAGGTGGCGGTCGAGTTGCTCATCACACCAGTGGTCATCTTGGATGATTCCTCGCCAATAATATCTGTGATAATAAGCCCTTGAAGGGTCGTCGACGGCGTCGAAAATCTCATCCATCCCTTCGGGGTAGGAGACCAACGGTGATTGGAAGATTCGAGCATCTCTGCACGGGAGACCCAGGTCCCGGCCTCGGTCAGGGCCATGGTAAATCGTGCCCGAAGAGATTTGCTGCGCAAGATTTAGCCGCCCCCATATTGGTTCATGTTCTGGGAGAATGCCCGCCCCGCCCCCGCAGGAAGGGCTTAGTCCTTCATGCGGGCACTCGAATCCCAGGGCTGCAATCTCAGGTTTCAGGGGCCATCGAGTCAGGATCTGGATCGCTGGCGGTGGTATATAGATAAGAGACGGACAAGGAGCGGAACGGGAGTCGAAACTGGCGGCCCGGGCTTGTTGATATGTTCGCGAGGTGGTTTGGCCCTCGCCAAGGGATTCGCCCCCTGCGACATCCTTTTCATTTTCTGGGTAACTCTAGCCCCTGGCACCATCAACCAACGGACTTTGACGGCCTCGACCCTCCTGCTAGGATAGGCCAGTCACCCACCAACACCCTATCCGCCAACAAGCCGTCTCGTCGTCGACCCCGCTCGCGAGATATTGCGACCAAGCACCAGTCACATTGTCTTGACAGTACTGTCGACCAACGACCCGTGTGATCGACACCACCATCTATCCAAAAAGGTCTACAGCCAGCCGTTTCGGGCCTTCCATCGGTCCATCTACCCGAGTATCTGCAGGCCACGCCCTTGGCGCACCCGAAGTTGACAAGTTGACACCATCAGGTGATCAACCGTCCATGCCGACTGTGCGTCTCTTCGCGTGCATGGCAGTTGTGCCTGGGAATGAAGGATATGACCCCGGAAAGATGTACCGAACATGGAACCTGCATATGGCTTGTTGCGTATCCCCTCACAAGATCACGGACCTAGGGCAACCGATATGGCCAACCATCAAGAGCAACACTCTCATCGTGGGAGGCCTTGGGCAGCTATCCCCGCAGCCAACCCTGCCCCAGACTACCCCTAGAAAAGCCCAACTGCCCCGTCTACCTTCCCCTGCCCCTACAAATCCACCAACTCCCCCTTTCCCTCCCCCCTTATCCCCTTAACCAACAACACAAACCCGCTCCCAACACTCCACTCCCCCTCCTCCAACACCCGCCCCAAATCCGCTCCCCAACTCCCCGCCTTGCGATACGCACTTTCCGGCTTGGACCATCTCCACGCGGCACGGGATCCCTCACCGTCCACCACTCTCTCCTTGCTCTTCTCCCAGACCGAAAACGAAAAGAAACGTAACTTCTCTCCCTGCGCGTCATCCACAAGCTAAGGCAGCCGCGCCACCAACCTCCCCAGGGCTTCGGGTGTCGGCGGGTCTGACTCTTCTCCTTCGGTAGCTGATAGGACTTTGGACAGCGGTTTGGACAGGTTGACGTAACCAGCCACCTGAAACACTCCTAGAGGGGTGTAATCCCGGAGCCGTGCGAACCGAGCGGCAGCGACAGCGCGAGTCGCCGCCGTCGCCGTCGCCGCCGCCCCCAAAATCTCAAGCTGGTCGCCCTCCAACAACGGTGGCGGGACATGGTCACGCAGTACTCGCGGCTGCGCCTCACCTTTTCCGGCGACCGGCTGCCGGCGCTCGCGGGGCTGTCCAAGCAGATGATGCACGTGCGCGAGGGCAAGTGCCTGGCGGGAGTCTGGGAGGACAGCCTGTTTGAGGATCTCTGCTGGCAGACTGCGCGGGGGTGGCCGTCGTCGTCGCCGTCCGAGGGGATTCTCACGCCCAAGGACGCCGGGGCGTACATCGCACCATCGTGGTCGTGGGCGCCGGTGCTGGTGCCGGTCGAGTACATCAACGACATGACGAACCGGCGCCGCGCCAGGGAGTTTGTGCCCGACGCCAAGCTCATCAGAGTCAAGGTGGTCAACGTCGACCCCCACGACCCGACAGGGCAGGTCGTCTCGTGCCTCTTAAAGTTGTCGGCGACCTGGACCGAAACGTACCCGGACAAGAACAAGAGATGGCCACCTGGAATCAGCAAGGACGTGTACTATGTGCTCCTTGCGATCGACGGCTCGGCTAGGTACTGGTTGGTGCTGGAACGGGCTGGCAATGAGCATTACCGGAGAATGGACTTGACCGAGGGGTACAGGAGCGACGAGCCGAAGGGTCTGGTGAAGAAAGGGCCAGATGTATTTACTATCATCCAACGCGACTCAGGACGTGAATCCAGCCCGAAGTTGTGGGCAGCCAGCAGTATGAGCCCCCCAACCCCCTTCCCCAACCCCCAACCGTGTCTCCGATGATCAAGGCTTGCCACTCCTGTACGAACGGAAACCGTGAAACAACCGAGCTATCCCTGAAACGGTGAGTTTGGATTACAGGTATTAATTTCACGCTACGGAACCATCAGTCCAAAAACACAACTCCCATCTGCTTAGTCTTGACACTTCTCCCTCGGGTCTCCTCCAGCCCCTACCCGACTCCTGCTTGCCCTCCTCCGCATCCACCTCTGCAGCCTCTCCAACCTCTCCCTCCGCCCCCTCATCCACTCCCTCGTCTTCCTCTCCCGCTTCCACCTCTTCCACCACCTCGCCCCTCCCCACCCCCCGCTCCCCCGCTGCCCCTGCACCCCAAAGTCAGGTGCCTACTCCAACCCCTTAAACCGGCGATTAAACTCCTCCACCGCGACCGCCACCATGCGATAAATAAATGCCCGCCCACTCTCCTGCCCAATCGGTATAAACGGCCCGTTCGTCCCCCCACGCAGCGTCAAACTCAACCCCGTCCTCTCCTTCGCGATCGTCTGCACATCCTTCAGCGGCACGTCCCACTCCGTCTGCAACCGCCTGCTCCGGATCAACAAGATTCGCGCATACGTCACCATCACCACCATGTCCTCCGTCGGCAGCTCCAGATGCGCAATGTACGCCTCGTCAAAGTACTTGCCGTTGTCGACCTGCTTCAGCCAGCTCTGCCCGAGCGCCTCGCGCTGGCTGTACGGCCGGACAACGCCGTCGGTGGGGACGAAGCGGGGCAGGCGCACGCGCTCCAACTCCCCGCCGTCAAATACCGTCGTCGTGTTGCGCACGCCCTCCGACACATTCGACGCGAAATCGAGCACGCCGATCGCCGGCTTGGTCGCCAACCCAACAACCCCCTTGCCAATCCCCTTGAAGAACCCCAGCGCGCCCTCCTGCTCGGCCCCCTCGAGCGGCTTCAGCGCGAGCCCGCCCACGCCCGACGCGATCGACGTGATGAAGCTGTTGGCCCCCGCCGTGACGCCGAACAGGGCGTGCTTGGGCCGGTTGCGGGCGCGCGTGATGCGCCGCCGGTCCTGGAACTGCTTGTCCATGGTGGCCGCGGCGAGGCCCTTGGCGAAGCTGCCCGTGACTTTGGAGAAGGAATCCGTGAAGCCGTAGACGGATTTCTTGAAGAAGGACCCCGCGCCGCGGGCGAGGCCGAGGCCGAAGTCCTCTGGCCGGTCGGACATGATGAGGCCCTGGTATGGTTCGTAAAAAATGTCGGCGAAGCCTGAGCTGATGTTGTTGAACAGCCCGACCGGGTTGCCCAGGAAGTCGGCGCTGCCGAGAATCTTGTGGATCTGGTACAACGCCTCCTGGCTGTAGTGGTTCGAGATGTTCTGCACCAGCACGGGGATTGACACGCGGACATTCTCCAGCATGAGCGAGTTGAACCGTACCGGTGCGTCGTTGATGTTCCCCAGCGCCATGGTCATGACGTTGAAGAAGAACATGACCGGGTTCTTGGACGAGGTCTTGTCCTCGACGTTGACCCGCTCGGTCCGCACAAACGAGAGGTCCAGCTGCATAGGCTGGATGTTGAGCACCTCGAAGTAGATGTCGCGGCCCGCCTGCTGCTGCTTCGGCTGCGGGATGTCGATGTTGTCGTCGCACAGCTTGTCCTCCTCGACCGTCGACGACCATGACGCGCCGGGGATCTTGGAGAACTCGAGCACCGCGTAGATGAAGTCCTCGTCGAGCTCGACCGTCATTTCCTGCAGGAGCACCGTGGCGTACTTAATGTACTCGACCCCGTACGAGTCGTCCTTGACCCGCGTCACCATGGCGTGCAGCGACGGGTGCGCCTCGATCTCCTGCGCCCTCTTGGGCACCACGCTCGGGTACAGAATCATGGGGAAGATGCCGCCGTAGAGTTGGTTGTCGATCTGGATCCACTTGACAGCCAGGCTGACCGTCTGGTACATGGGCGAGTCGCTGTACCGGAGCTGCACGTCCCGGAACGTGAGATATGCCAGCTCTTTGAGCTGGGAGTTGATGAGCGAGATGCCAATGCCGGACACCCGGAACTGCGCCTGGAAGGTCGTGTGCGTGTCGAGCTCCTTGGCCTCGAATCCCTCCCGGCTGCCCTCCCGGCTGGTGGCCGACCCGGCATTCGACCGCTGCCGGTACAGGCTCTTTGACTGCTTGAAGTTGGACAGGATGAGCGTCTGTGTCGGCCCGTCGGCCGTGACGTTGATGTCGATGATCTTGGCCTGGCCATTGGTGCCGATGAACTTCATGGGCATCAGGTTGCCGATCTCGGCCAGCTTGACGTGCCGCTCCTTGTTGTAGGCGCTGATGCACACCTCCTTGTACTTGGCCGCTGGGAAGTCCCACGCGTACGGCATGATGCTGCGCGGTGGGAGCCTGTACCTTACCGGCCGCCACCCCGACCGGTCCTCGGTGCCATCCTCATCGATGTTGGGGTTGACCTGGTAGAACGTGAACTCAGTGTCGCTCTCGTTGCGCATCGAAAACGGCCAGTTTCTCTGCTCCATGCTCAGGTTCAGGAAAATGGTCGCCTCCTCCATCAGCGTCTCAACGCGAATCAACCGTTGCCGTTGGCCAGCCTTCGCAATCTTGATGTGTGTCACACCAAGATCTGAGATGTTGAATGGCGCCGTCCACTGGTTGTCGAAGCCCGGGTAGCAGATGCAGAGCTGCTTGATGGCAACCCGCTGGAGGTAATGAAGCGGGCGGTGCGAGCCGCTCTTGAGCGACATCAGACTCGACGAACTAGGCTCGCGGATGTTGATGTCCTCACCGAGCTTATTGTGGATGACATATCTCGGCGCCAGGGTGACTGTGTTGACCATCTTGTACTTGCCCAGGCCCGACTCAACTGTCACGCCAAGGTGGATTTCCGCGTTCTTCGCAGAGCACTGAAGAACAACGTCCGAGGTGCTCCCAATGGCGTCAAAACTCTGCGGCTTGCTCCATTCCGACTCCCCCGCCTTGAGGATGGCGCGGTTCCTGTGGTCGTCGCTGTTGAACGAGAACATGAGCGGGCGCGTCTTCTGCTGGGTGTCATCAGAGACGTCAATGAGTGCCTGGCCGGCCGCGGCCTTGGCCTGCTGCATGAACCCCTTGGAGCGGACGCTCACGTCCAGGCCGGTTTTGTTGAGAATGACGTAGGGGCTGTAGACCGTGACCTTGAACGCGCCGCCGCTGTCGGGGATGCGGAAGTAGTGCAGCCGGAGATTGAGCGCCATGCCGGCGTCGTCTCGGCAGACGAGATGCCCTTCCTTCTTGAAGTCGTCGGTGTTGCCCGCGTTGATGATGGCAAACTCGCTCGGCTTGAACGGGGTGTCTTGCATGTCGACGCTGAGCAGTAGGAGGTGCGACAGCTCGACAACATGGACGGGACTAACGCCCCCCTTGCGCAGGAAGTTCGACCAATCTTTCTTGGTGTTCTTGTCGTAGATCCGGTACTTGAAGTCGTACGGCAACAAGTTCTCCAGCGTGACCGGCGCCGACAGCTTGATCCGCATGTACGGGTAGTTTCTGCCATCATGTTAGCATCTTCCTCCGAGCCCAACACCTTCAGCAACCCGCTCACCTGGTCATCGGATTCGCAGTATCCCACCGCGTCGACATCTGGAAATAAAACGGCTCTCCATGCTCCCCCTTACACACCAACGTTTTGGTCGGCCTCCTCAACAAATCCCTCCACCAAAGCGTATCACTGCTCCAGCCATACCCAAACCCGGGATCGGGCCTCACCAACAAACTTTTCAGGTAGACTGCCCCCACCGGCGCCGGCCTGCTCTCCCCCGGCGCAATCTTCTCAATCTTGAGCAGATGCCCTTCCCGCGCATCATACACCCCCAGCTCCACGGGCAAGTCCGTCTCATTCTCCACCAACAACGGGCTGCGCAGCGTCACGTACTTGACTCTGTCCGTCCCGAGCTTGATCTCCACCAGCAGCTTGTGCAACACATCATCCGCCTTGGGCTTCAGCCCGTAGAGGAACTCGCCCTCGCGCGCGAGCCGCACGTTCTTAACCATGTCGAACCCGCTACCGTCGAGCTGGATGGATACGCGGTTGGCCGCCGCGTCCTCCGTCAGGAGATTCTCGCGCATCTTTTCCCAGTCCTCAAAGGACCAGGGGACCTCGTCGCCGTCGCCGAGGCGGAGCGAGGTCACCTCGTTGCTGCTCTGGCGCTTGGCGTGCACGACCACATCGAAGCCCGTGTAGTTGCAGATGCGGTAGGGCGCCTCTACGCCGCGGGGTTTGCTGAGCACGTCCTGGTCCTGCGCGAAGAAGGCAAAGGATTTGGAGACGAGTGCGATGCTTGCCGTTGTGATGGTCACGTCAAAGGTGCGCTTGGACGTGACGTCAAAGGACATGACGCCCGTCTTCTGGTCGCGGGCAACGCCGAAGCCGACCTGCCAGGGCTCGATCAGGGGCTCCCACGCAGACTTGGCAAAGTTGTAGATGTTGGTGTACATCTCGATGGCGGTCTCCGCCTTGAGGTTTGACGACCAGTTCTCCGCGTTGGCGGTGAAGTTCTTGACGCTCATGTCGAGGATGGGCAGTTCGTGGATATCGCCGAGGAGCACGACGCGAACCCCATCAACCGTGATAGAAAGCTCCTCGGATCGCGGAGGTTCGTCCACGACTCCTTGAGGGGTTGACGCCCCTCCCCTCTGTGCGCCGCTCCCCCCGCTCTTGCTCATCCGCCTCGACCTGCTGGTCAACGTCGACGGGTTTTTGGCGCTTGGTGTTTTGGGCTTAAGCCCAGGTGTCCGCGGCCGCTTGTCCGCCTGATCCGACGACGCGTCAATCGAGACGCCGCCCGACAACTCCGAGGCCTTGGTGATGGTCTGCATGACCAGCAGAATATCCCGCAGCGACAGCCGGAGAATCAACGGTTCAATATCCGCATGGATCTTCATCGCAGACGTCTGCGAGCTGTCCACAGACAGCGAAACCGAGAAATCATCAATGATCCTGAGCCGCGAGTCGTCAAACCGATCCATCCGGCACAGAAACATGCCACACTGAGACACTTGGAACGTGAGCGCATGCTGTTGCGATAAGACAACTTGCTTGGTCCCAAGAACAATCGCCTCGGAGCTGGTACTCAAGGGATTGGCGATCAAGATGACCTGAGCGTCGACCACGTTAACCCGATAGGCAAGGGTAGTCTTGGGCCCGACTGGTTCCGGTTCCTTCTGGCGACCGGTGCGTTGGACCGCCCGGCGGCTGCTCGTCTCCGACGGCCTTGGCGTAGAGCCCCCGACCTGAATCGAATCCGCATCGCTAGTCTCGGGGCTCTCAAGGAGAAGTTGAGGCTTATCCGGCGCGCCGGCCGGCTGGCTTGTCTGCGTGCTGATTGTGATGAATTTCTGGATGGCGAAGAGGTAGTCGAGGGCGAAGATGAAGCGTGGGCTGTCAAAAGCGACCATAGCGATGATGTTCTTATCCATGCCACCCGTCATGGTGATGCTGGCCATAAGCTGCTCCACGCTCGAGTTGCTGCTCGACATGATGCGCCGGAACTTGTTGGTCTCGCGGTGGCGTGTGTCGTAAATGGTGAAAGCCTGGACAACGAACTCGGCTTCCAGACTGCTGTTGGAGTCCATGCGGGTCTTGAGACGGCTCGAGTTGAGGCTGAACTTGGACAAGCTGGCCGCCTCGAGGTCGCCGACGGGGGCTCCTTCGTCGGCGTTGATCAGCTCCAACCCAATCTCGTTCACGGTGAAAATGAGGTCCAGCTTGGTCCAGGCCTTTCCGTGCGTCCCGAGCTCCGGGCTCATATCCACCAGCGATTCATTTGTATTTCCGCCGCCATAGCCGGGCATGGTCCTGGCACGCTCAAGCGTGGCGTTGTCAACATCTCGCTCAGCTTCGGCAGTGTGCTGTTCCAGGTCGCCAGCGAACGCTGCTGGCACCGATCTCGAGATCTCCAGGAGGGTTCTGAGCTGGTAGGGCGTGATGCGAAGGTTGAAATCCGTCATGGAACCCTCGATCTCGAGATCAGGCCGGTGGACGCCCTCCTTATGCTCGGCATACGTGATCTTGAACCCGAGGTCGACGTGGTCAATGATCTCGAGCTCCTCCTGGCGGTCATCGGAGTAGTGGAAATTGGACGTCAACCTGACATTCCGGATGCCGGTCGTGAGCTTCATGCCAATGTCCGAGTCCTCCAAGTCATCGAGCCGCGCAAACTCGTTTTGTGCGTAGATCTCTCCGAGGTAGGCGGTGATGACATCGCGCTTGGGCCGTTCCGGGACAACCACGCGGGGGAAGACGACGATGGGCGTCTTGACCACGACATCAAACTTGATGCGGCTCTGACTCTGCTGCAGCTGGTTGGCCTGGTTGGCGGCCGCTTGGCGGGCTGCGTTGTAGATGGCCTGCATCTTGCCGAACTTGACGAGGAAATCGAAAATCTTTCGGAAGGGCTCCTCGACAAAGTTCACCTTGACCGAACCAGCCCGCAGCTTGATGGACGAGTCATACCCCGGGTATTGTTCGACCTTGAGTGGATCAAAGGTCTCGTACCGGAAGTCGGCCAGCTCGTCGCCCTGAATGGTGACCAGCTTCCGGAGGCTCGATTCCTCCGAGACGCCGAGGTTGACGTCGTCGACCAAGTTCAAGTCCCCAAGCCTCGTTGAGACGCGCATTGTCCGGCCAAGCAGGAATACGCCCACATCGGCATGATTGAAGGAGAGGGTGGCCAGGCGAATACCGTCGTTGTTGAGGATCAAGCGGATACTCTTCAGGTCCACCTTGACCCTGATCGCACCGCCGCCGTCGGGTGGGGTAAAAATCGCAGGGGGCTCGAGCTCAACGTCGGTGTCCGAGTTCTCATCCATGATAGTCTGCTGAGGGTCCGTGGCGTTGTTGGTAAAGGTGATGAGGATAAAATCCAGGAGGGTCAGCAGTGTCTTGCGTGTGACCACCAGGTTGATGGTGGAGATGGCGACGTCGACATGGGTCTCGACGCCCTCATATACGGTCATGAACTCGGGGGACTCCTTCTTGACCCTAACAAACTTGACGTGAACAAGGTCCCTCGCCTCTCGGCGATCCTCGATATCGCCAGACGAGACGATGGACTTGAACTCGGCAGGCGGATTCTCGACAAAGTCATCGACGGTAACGGAGCCGAGCGAGACCTCTGCGCCCATGTCAAACGGCCGGAGGCGAAACTCGACGCCAAAGTCCTCGGCCACGAGCTCGACGAGCAGCTGATCTGGCCGCCTCCTGTCAGGATCACTGCGATACAGTGACCCCTTGAGCTTGTCGACTGTGAACTTGAACTCGAAGATGCGTTGCTGTATCCTCAGCACTTGCTCATCAGGGGAGCCATCCTTGGCATCTTCGAACTTGTCGTCATCGTCATCGAGGTCATGGTCATCAATGATGATGGCCTGTGGTTCAGGTATCAAGGGGAGGAGCTGGGTCGAAATCCTCCTCTCACTGCGCCGTCTCGAGCGAGTGGATGCAGTGCTCCCAAGCCGTGGCCTGGTTGGCGGGGCGTTATCCAGGGAGAGTCGAGCGTTGCTGCCATCGAGCTTGGGTATCGCGACGTCGATGATGCGCATAAGCGTCTTGTACTTGGAGTCCGAGGCGGTGACCTGGAGGACGGGCATGTGGCCGGATATCTTGAACTTGGTGAGGTTAGGGGCCTTGGGGAGAATCGACATCTCGAGTACAAAGTCCACGTTGATCTTGTCAACGATGTGCAGCATCCGGTCGTCGTTCTTGGCGACCAATTGCTGCTTGGTGTCCTCTATCGACGGCCCGATCAGGACTTGGGTTGACGTCAGCTTAACCAGGAAGCGGTCGTACATCAGAGACTCGAGGCGCTTCCAGTCCTCTTCCGTGTATGCCTGGTTCTGCTTGGACTGGACCTCCTTGGTGGTCTCCCGGTCAGCGAGCTCGCTGGTGACGCTGACATGGCCGGCGTCGAGGATCACACAGGCCGAGTGGTGGCTGGTGATATTCTCGGGGACGATGATGAGAGGGGCTTGCAAGTCCAACTTGGCGTTGACCTTCTTGTGCTCCTCGAGCGCAAACTGCAGGCCGGCGCGGGTCTGCTCGCGGAGGCCCTCAACTGTCGCCCCGGCCGTCTCCATGAGGGCGTTGATGGATTCCATGTGGCGCTCGGGTGGTCGGAAGAAGTCGACGACCCCGACAACGACGTTGGGGTTCCAGACAATCTCGAGCGGCCTGAGCTTGGCGGTCAGGGCAATGTCGCCCTCCTCGTCGAGGGGGTTCTGCTCCAGTTGGAACTGGAAGAAGGCCTCGTCGCTGGTCTTCTCCAGCTCGGCAATGGAGAGACGCTTCCCCGATACAGCTCTCGGGGCGTCCTTGACGCGGACGATCTCCTTGTACAGACTCCGCGGGGTGGTGCCATCGTTGACGCGCAGGCCGCCCAGGCTGAGGTCAACCAGGAAGGAGTCGGGCCGCTTGAGGCCCTTTGCCTTGAAGACGTCAAAGTGGAGGCTGATTAGGTCTCGGGCGGTGCCGTGGGGACTCTGCTTGAGGGTGAAGCTGCCGGTGCTCAGGGAAGTCTCCAGCTGTATCTTAACAGTATCCCTCGGCTCGTCGACCTCGGCGGCTAACGCAGTCTTCTCGTCCCAGTCGATAGCCTCGTAGAGCTCCTTGCGTTGCTCCTCCGTGATCCGGGTGTTCTCGGTCTCGTCCTGCTTCTCCTGCTGCTGGGGCTTTGCGCCCCACACCCAAGCTATCCAGCCCTGCTGCTCGGGTTGGGGCGGGGGCCGGTTCTTGAGTGCCTCGGCATTCTCCTTCCTGAGCTGGTTGCGGGCCAGGGATCGCCAGAAGCGGAGGTCCTCGTAGCCGAGCTTCCACTCGAGCTTGTTCAGGTCATCGTTGTCTTCGGGGGACAGTTGATGGCCCTGTTTCCGGCGCTTGAACAGCTCAATGTAGCGGCGCCTGTTGTCCCTGCGTTCCCGGAAGTA
The DNA here is from genome assembly GCA_033296695.1 of Staphylotrichum tortipilum. Taxonomy (NCBI): domain Eukaryota; kingdom Fungi; phylum Ascomycota; class Sordariomycetes; order Sordariales; family Chaetomiaceae; genus Staphylotrichum; species Staphylotrichum tortipilum. Next base: position 21,291 of record MU855513.1, on the reverse strand, counting down.
GTCCCACGACCAGCGGCGATTGCGCTCATGGATCTTGCTGAGGACAGCGTTGCCGGCGAAACGGAACCAGGCGCGCGGGTCCTCTTTCGGGGTGACACCTTTGGGTTGGTACTTTTTGTACTCTTGGTGGCGGATAAAATAGTGGAACAGGTCCACCATCATCAGGGCGTCCCGGTACTGCTGGTCGTCCAAGACCAGGCCGATCTCATCAAAGAGCAGGTTTGCCTTAAACTTGGGGACGTGCGGGCCGCCCGCCTTGTCCATCTCAATCTTTGCTTGCCCCGAGACGGGCTTGAGGATGAACTGGTGGTTGTCGGAAAGGTCATTGTCGGTCCTCATAATCATGGACTTGAAGTTGGCAAGCACCTCGTCGTGGGGCGTCACGTCGGCTTCCAGGGCCTGGACCTCGCGGCCGGGGCCGAGGAGCTTCGTGTCGGTGTTCCAGTAGACGGCCAGGGACTCGAGCGTGGCGAGCTTGTGGGTGGTCTGGGCTGAGTCCTGGATGAAGGTGGGGGACCACTCGCCGTCGGTGCTGACGGCACTGAACTCCTCGAGGGTGATGCCCAGGGCAAAGGGGTGGCCCGGGGCGGAGATAGCGTCCTCATAGCGGACGTGGATATTCTTGACGGTGACCTGCAGGTTGTCGACGATCTTGGTGACGAGGCTCTCGGTAAAGCTCTGGGTGCGCTTCTGCTCCTCCTGGCTGAGGCCTTCTTGCGACCGCTCCTTGAGCAGCTCGGCCGAGTCAAGCTTCTCCATCTTGAGACGCTGCTTGCGGCGGTCCTCCTCCTCCTGGTTGTACTCGGCCTCCTCCTTGGGGGAGGCGAGCAGGAAGACATCCTCGATGAAGACCTTGACGGGGGCGCCGCGCAGGTTGGACCATGGTATGACCAAAGTGAGGTCGCCCAGGTGCCCCTCGACGACGTTGATGGGCAGCTTAAGCTGGTCGAGGGCCTCGCGGCGCAGCTCGAGGTTGCGAAGCTTGACGTCGCCAGACCAGATGCCGACCTTGAGCTGTGTAGGGTCGAAGTTCTTGACGTACATGCCCAGGAAGCGGTTCAGCAGCCCCGCGACGAGGCCTTCCAACATGTTGGAGGCGGGGTGCCGTAGCCCGGGCCGGGGCAGTCGAGTGGGTGGTGTTTATGGGATGGGTGTAGCCAAGGGCATGGCTCGCGGACCGGGGTTGGGCGGGATGTGTGCGATGGTTTGGATGTTTTACGGCTTGTCGTCGTCGAGCTCGGGTCGGGGCGAGGGATCGACTATGCCATGCCGAAGCGGCGGGGGCAGAGGGTCGTCGGGTGGAGGGTGATGGGACGACGGGCGGGGAGCCGCGGTCAGGTTGGCCGAGGAGAGGTGCTGGGAGAGGGGGACATCAGCACACCACACCACACGACAAACCAAGCCAAGACGGCGTCAGGCAGGACAATGCAGGGCCGGGGAGGCGGGCGGGCAGAGCAAGACGGGGCGAGTGAATGTAGGCGGCTCACCTGAATGAAGCACACCAGAGCCCACCACGGCGCAGTCGTCGAACGATGGGCCGCGTCACAATCGGAGAGGGGCGGAGGGCGTCGACGGCGTCGACGGCGTTGGGCTGCTTCTCCAGCGGGTGATGGATGGAGGGGCAATGGATGATGGACAGGGAAGGTTGGGCCACACAGTTCGAGTCCACCCACTGCTTGCTGCTGCTGCTGCTGCTGCTGTTGTGTGCTGGTGGCTGCTTGCTGCCGATTAGCGCATCCAGGGCCACAACAGGCCCACCCGCAGAGCTGGTTGCTGCTGTGGGCTGCTGCTGTTGGTGCCCGTCGCAAAACCCGAAGCTCGGGCCAGCACGTCCAATGTCCAATGTGGGCAGGGGGGCTGCGTTAGGGACGCAGGGGTCGACGCAGCGGGGCTCTGCACTGTGCTGCGCAGTGCCGCCCCACCCAGAGGACCCAGAGGAACCAGAGGAGTGCCAACAACAACCAACACCGAGCAAACATCAGATGCCAATCCCATGTGGTTGTGCTCGACATGTCTGGCGACTCGGGCCAGATGGAATCAGGGTGATTCCTGGTGCTTCCCCAAAGTGATTGCCCGCGTCTCAAAGTGGTGGTCTGGTGTCGCCGTCCACAGTCTCCGAGTGGTAACTCCACGGCGGGCGTCGTCTTAACGCTGCCCCTCCATCAGCTGCCACCCGCCTGTGCGCCAGTCCCTAACCATTACGTCATGGCCAGCCCCAAGAAGCTCGCTCCCTCTCTCTGGCCTCAACCCTCGAACTGGGCAGCGCCGTCGACGCAATCAGCCGGCTGGCCCATCACAGAGCCGAGTTACACCTACTTTTGCCGTGGTGCTCTCCTGGATCTGGCGTCCTTTTGAGAATGAAGCTTCTACCCCCCGCATTCCGTAGCCATCCAACTCTTCCCGCCATCTCCCTCACCAGTGACCGCCCACCTCGACCCGTGGCCTATCATCGCCATGTCTGGTTCCACTGTGATCATCTGAATCCAGACTCGCCTTTTTGATCTCCGGTTGTTGTTGGTGACCCCAAGTACCCTCAAATCCGGGACTCAGCTCGGGCAGCACACCTGAACATGGTCTTCCCCACTGCGCAACGGGCCGCAGGGCCATTGCGCATTTGTGCCCGGGCCCTGGGTTCCAGTGTCGCGACTTCTCGGGCTCGACCGCTTGTGCCGTCGGTATTGCAAACGAGCTGGTCCTCGCCTCGTCCGCTGATCGCCACCAGAATAGCGCTGTGGCCATCCCAATCCATGTCCGTCACCCAAACCCTGGCACACCCGCCTCCTCCCCACCAAGACGCTGCGGACAAGGAGCTCGAAAAGGCTGTCTCGCAAAAGATCCGTGAAGCTCGTCCTGGCCAAGGAACCACCACCTCCAGTATCCGGAGCGTCTTCGAGGAGAGCGGCACTCAAGTGGAGCCCGAGGCAGACATGCTGGCTGGGTTGAAGCGCGAGTTGGTGTGTTCCCCGTCATTCCTCACACCTCCAGTCGAGACCAACCTAACACTTACACTGCTTAGCACACAACCAAAGAGGCCTTTGGCTTATCCAACGTACCCAAGTCAGCATACGCCCTTGGTCTCGCCGGCACCCTACCCTACCTCGCCACCTCCCTCTCCACCGTCTTCCTTTCCTGGAATTTGCAACACGGCGCATCAACCCACTCCGCCATCCTCAGCCGCCTCTTCCTAGACCACGACGCCGCCCTTGACTGGATTCACACCCTCGAGCCCATCCAAATCGGCTACGGTGCCGCCATCATCTCCGTACTCGGCCTGGTCCACTGGGGCATGCAATTCGCCCACCTCCCGCAGCACCCGCCCGAGTCGAGCCGCAAACTATTCCGTTTTACTCTCGGCGTGCTCGGCCCAGCCATGGCGCTGCCAAGCCTCTCCATGCCCATCGAGTGGGCCCTTACCTCCCAGTTCGCCGCCTTCTGCGCCCTGTACCTTGCCGACGCGCATGCCACCGTCCGGGGCTGGGTGCCGTCGTGGTATGCCAGCTACCGGTTTGTCTTGACGGGCGTGGTTGGCGGAGCCATTTTCCTCAGTCTGGTCGGTCGCGCGACCTTTGGGGCGGACAAGCCCCGGTTGTCAAAAGCCGAGTTGAGGGAGAGTCTGGCGGGAAAGGATGCGGTGAGTGGTGGTGAGGGCCATGATTGGGCGAGGGAAGAGCAGGAGGAGAGAGAGAGGGTCAAGGATGAGGTCAAGAGGGTGGAGCATGTGAAGAAGGCGCAAGATAGGAAGGAGGAGAAGAAGAAGGCGGGCCAGGTGAAGAAGCAGGAGTAGGAATCTGTTTTGCTTTTGTGGTGGTTTCGTCTTATTTTTGAGATTCGATGTCAGTATCACCATGGATGAAGGTCCCCAGGTTTGATTTGTTGTGCACTTGCAGGTAGCGTGGTTGGTAGAGAAGCTGATGCGAATTCATCTCGGCAGGAACGTGGAAGTACCTGGACGGAGAATTGTGTTAAGAGGGGTAGTAGAGCGGATGATTTTCACATAACTAACTAGTTAGTTACACTATTTGGTCCGCACTAACAGAATGATCGGCGTGGTACCTACTTGGGGCATGGCTGAGGCCGTGTCGTCTCGACCCACCTCCTGCCGACCAGAATGTCGTGGAAGGAGCTGCCACAGAGCAAAGCCCACGCCTGACTCTGAAGGAAGGGCCGTTTCTCCCCTGACTCAAATGGATATCGTGTACACCCAGCAGCCTTCCGATGCAATACCATCCACCTGTTGAACACCCTTGAGACCCCTCTTATCACGCGAGAGTAGCACCTCGAAAGTATCGTTACCCTGATCTGAATACACCTTCGCGCCGTTCATCCTATCTCCCCGCCCCTTTTCTCACCCCCAGATCTGCTTATCATCGTAGAGCTTCAGCTCTTTCGCTCCAGCCCAACACCATGGGAAAGCGAGTCTCACCCCTTTCCCAGCCGGGGCCGCACGGCTACCCGATGCGCTTCGGGGTACGATGTACCGGGCTTCGAGGCTACAAGATCTATGGCGCCAGCCGCAGGGAGCCCATGCGGTACATCGAGTGCCACATCCGCCGTTTCATCCTCCACGAGAGCGCTCACAAGAAGCCGGACAGCCCAGCCCTCGTGACCGTCCACAAGAACTGGTCACCCGGATCTGAGTTCCCTGACGACGACCGCAAGCCCGCCTACAGTATCACCATTCATGGACGGGACGGCACTACCACAAACCCAACTCACACCAGTCCGGACGGAACCGGAACGTCCGAACCCACGGGCTCAGCCCCGGATCCGACCGCTGACCAAATGATCAGCCTCACCCACGCCCACTGCCGTCCGGTGACCTTTCGATTCCAGCTCCCCATCGCCACTGCCTCAGTTACCACCCTCGAAACCTTCGAATGGCGCCGTGGCCCCAACAACTGCCACGAAACGCGCGGCATCCGCTCCAAGAAACTCCCCGCCATCAAGACCGGCGACCCCCGCCCGCCCCCGGAGAAACGCATCTGGTTCCCCAACGGCTCCATCCTCGTACGCATGGGCAACCACAACGACAACAACGACACTGGGGTCGTCCCCGCCGTCGACACGCAAGAGGAGAGCCCTGACCCCACCCAACACTCCGGGCAACACCCAGACACAACAACCCCCACCCATCCACAACACACAAACCCCACCACCACACCAACCGGCCTCCAACCCCTCGGCTTCACCCCAACCAACGAAGAAATTCTAGCATCCTACACCACAACCCTCGACTACCACGCCCACATCTACTTCCAATTCTGGGGGTCCGCCGCCGCCGGTGAACTCGGTGAGACCTTCACCCACGTCGCGGTGGCGAGTGGACTAGCTGTGTGGCAGGACGAGCTGGCTGAGCGGAGGGCGCGGGGGGAGTTTGAGATGCCCAAGGTTGTGTCGGCTGTGCCGGTGGTGGTGGCGCCGGGGGGTTGTTGGCGGGGGGCGCAGGCCCGGTAGGTATGAGGTGACAGGGGCGGGGGGGTATTGGCGGCCAGCGGGAGATGGTGAGGGCGGTTGTGGGGTTGGTGGGAGAGGGGGAAAGAGCGTTAGTTAATGGCGAGGCCTGAGAATGAGGAGAGGGGCTTGGTCAATTAGTCAATAACCAGGTGTGCGGGGGTGTTAGGGTCAGAAATAGTTGGAAGAGAGCCCGAGCTAGGAATGTTTCGAGGTACCTAAAGATACCGAGGCGAGAACCAGATTGAGAGTCCTGCCCTCGCTACACGTTTTCTGGAATAGGTGTTTGTCAGAAAGGGGGATATTGATAATGATACTCTACAGTGAATGGCTAATAAGAGGTGATGGTATCAAAAATTCTGTTGCTTCTCCATGCCGCCGTCCCAAGCCGACCGCCCCCCTACTCCTCCTCCTTCGGCACCACCAACTCGGGATAATCCGGCAGCTGCCACCCACCGCGATCATCCGACCCAAACCTCCCCGCAAGCTGATCAATCTTGGTCGCGGTCACAAACCACAGGATCCACCTCAACAACGAGATCGCCCAGTTGCTCTGCGGCGTCAAGATGCTGACGATCCGCTTCGTCGGCACATTCTGCACGTCCGTAACAAACGGCCGCAGCGTCTTCTCATACGCCGCCAACGCGGCCGGGATCGCGTCCCACGGGTTTTGGCCCTCCTCCCTCACCTTGCCACACCCCCGCGCGATCTCCCCAGCGAGGACGTACGCGCCCGCCAGCGCCAGCGACGTGCCCATGCCCGTGAGCGGCGCCGGGCAGTACCCCGCGTCGCCGACGAGGGTCGCGCGCCCTGAGGACCACGAGTCCAGTTTCACCTGGGCGAACTCGACCGAGTAGAAGTCTTCGGCGTGGGCGGAGTGCAGGCCGTCCAGGTACCGCTTGATGCCGTGGGCGTCCATCTGGTCGGGGCGGAAGACGTCGGCCCAGGCTTCTTTCTGCTCCGCCAGGGTGCCGTGCTTGAGGCGCCGGAGGATGGACTCGTCCTTGCCGCTGTAGGCGAGGTACACGCGGCGGCAGTCGGGCCTGTCCCGCCGGGTCATGACAAACCGGCCGCCGGGGTAGTGGCACCAGGTGGCGTCGTCAGTGTCGCCCTCCTCGGGCGGGATGGTGTAGTACGACGTCCACATGCCGACGGGGACCACCCCGTCGGGCCGGCCGTCGGTGAACATCCTCCTCCTGACCCGCGAGCTGAGCCCGTCGCAGCCGACGACGAGATCGTACTCCCCGACGGTCCCATCCGAAAACGTCACCGTGGCCGGCGCCTTCCCCTCGCCATCCTGCTCGATCCTCTCCACCGCCTTCCCAAACTCATACCTCACCCCCTCCAAATCCTTGGTCGCATCATGCAACAACTGACACAGATCCCCCCTCATAATCTCCCACTCCGCCGAGAAGCTCTGCGCGCCCTTTCCCGACTTGTTGCCGGCGAGGTAGGCCTGCAGGCGGCCGCGGCGGTCGAGCAGGCGGAGGCCCGGCTCGTGGACGATGAGCGCGCGCACGGCCGGCTCCATGTGCAGCTTGCGCATGGAGTCGACCCCTTGGCCGCGCAGGTCGATCTGCTGACCGTTGTTGCGGAGAGTTGGGTGGCGCTCCACGACGGTTATGACGCATTTGAGTGGGGGAGGGAGGCGCGTGAGGTGCAGGGCGAGGGCCGGGCCGGCGATGCCCGCGCCGGAGATGAGGACGCGGAGGGGAGGAGGCGGTAGGGAGGGGGACATGGTGAGAGACTGTGAGCGGTTGTCGCCAATGTTGCTCGTGGTGTTCAAGTTGGTGGTGTTGGATAGCGTGGAAGATGCCTCTAAATGTCTGAAAGCTGAGACAACAGCGAGTGTGAAGTCGAGTGCAGCCGAGCGCAGGCGAGTGACGATCCTGCGGCTGAGGGCGGCGGTATGCCCGTCTTATACACTTCGGTGTTCAGGCTGGCTCGGCCTGCCTGGTTGACCGAGCCCGACAACAGCCACGCTGGCCACGCACGCGTGGTCGCCGGGACATTCTCGCGCGTTGTCACATCCCATCCCCTCGCTCCCACAACCTGATTCGTGACTCAGATTGGCCATCTTTTTCGAGTCCCTCGCCGTCATGGGCTCCCTGGACATGCTGGGGAACACGGGCAGTCTCGGACAATGCGAGTGACGGCGACGATAATACTAAGGCCCAACAAACAGTTTCAAACTCATCACGGAAGGTATCGGCAGCGTGTGGCATCGGGACTTGGATGCATCGCGTTGCGTGTTGTTGTTGTGTGGTCGAAAGAGAGTGGTGGGGCTGCATGTCTCGGGCAAAAAAGCTTGGGCAGCTTCGCCACGAGAGGGTGGAGCGCTACACGAGCAGCCGCTCGGCTTTGGCGTTGTGGGCGTACCTAGACTGATCGTGCCAAGCTTGCATTGCCTATAGGTTGGTGGGATCGACTCCTTTCTTTTTCTGGCTTCCTGTCCTATTGACCGGGTCCAATCGGGCCCGAGCAAGGCCCGATTCTGTCTCGGGATTTGCAGCACGGGCTGTGGGTGAGTGAGCCATAAATCCGATGTGAATTCCCCGAAGCATCCAGAGCGAACGTGACGTTTCTTAGTGCGCAGCCTCTGACGCGTCTCGACTCTGGGCCTCCACCCACTGAATCCTACGCTCCCGGACAAGGCTCGAGATGCTCGCTGCACAGACTCGCTTGCTCCCCAAACCCCACTGCCCCTGCTGCTGTCTCCACGATGGCCCCACTCTTATCTGGTCCCAATCCCCCGCGCTGTCATCGGCTTGACTGCAGCCTTTGCCCCTTCACGATCCCCTCCCCCTCCCCCAATTCCCGACGTGCATGATGCGATTCTGACGAGTTGGGCGCCGACGGCGGGTTTGTTTCAAGCTCGTCTTTTCCCCACACGAGCACGCTAGTGCCCGCTGCCCGATCAGCCCTGCAGCTCGAGCTGAGCATGGACAAGAACGGAACGGCATCTGCCCTTCAGCCCATTTCTGCCAAGAGACTCGAGGCTTGGCCGAGCCAGCAAAGCGCGGTTGGAGTGGAACGATGCACTTGAGCCATGCATTGGCGCCTCGTTGCAATTGGTTGGCTCGTTCAATGTGATGGACAATGCAACAATGGGGCCGGATGGTTCACTCAGCCAACAACTCATTTGTGGGCCTTCACTCAGCCAGACTGTCAGCGAGAAAGTGTCAAAATCAAAGGGTGTGTGCATGGTCCTATTTCCGCGCTCATCGTGTGTCTCAGACCTGCAGAGTGGACATTCTCCGTCTTGAAACTGTTGTGCTGATCGCCCGCCCTGCCATGCCAGCAGCTGCTCTTACATGTGATGCCTTGGGGCACAGGCTTCTCGATAACACCGGGCGATGGAGTCCCTGATGCGGCTGTTCTAGATGGGGGCCAAAAACCAGACGGCTGACAGAGCTAAGGCATCAAAAAAGCAGGGGGAAGACCACCCATGCCGCCTGATCCTTCTGGTTCCACGATGCACCGCCCACTGTGAAATCAATTGACCTTCATCCTCCCCCCGTCATCTTTCCAAAAATCCACCCATCGTCCAACCTGATGGCTACCCAACATAGCGCATGAACCACCTTCGGGACTCGGAGCTTCCCCATCACGACCCTCCACCTCGACATCGATCACGACCATGATGCTCGCCCGAATCCCAGACCGGCGCCTGCTGATCAGGCTCGGCGCCATCGCCCTCGTCGGCCTGCTCACCTTTGGCCTGGCCCTGCCTTCCCTCCGCGGGAGTCTCCCCTCCCCTTTCAAAACCGCCGCTCCTCCCCTACCACCACCCCCGCCGCCGCCGTCACCACCCCACCCCAAATACAAACCCACGCCCACCTACCTCCCGCCGCCGATCAAAGACAACTTCCCCCTCCTCGCCACCTCCCCACCACCCCCCGTCCCGAAATGGAACCAACCACGCCCGAACATGCACACTGAGTACGACCTCCCCGTCTCGCCGCCCCTCCTCATCGGCTTCACTCGCACCTGGCCGATCCTCCTGCAGTGCGTGTCAAGCTACATCGCGGCCGGGTGGCCCCCGTCCCAGATCTTTGTCGTCGAAAACACCGGCACGCAGCAAGCCAACGCACGCGGGCAGCTGTCCCTCCAAAACCCCTTCTTCCTCAACCACACCGTCCTGCACGCTCTCGGGGTGAACGTCCTGCAAACGCCGGCGCTGCTGTCGTTTGCGCAGCTGCAGAACTATTTCCTGTCGCTGACGTACGAGAAAAAGTGGCCGTACTATTTCTGGAGTCATATGGATGTGCTGGCGCTGGCGTATGAGGACGGCAGGGAGGGGCTGACGCCGCCGTATAACCAGCCCGGGTACAAGAGCTTGTATGAACTGGCGCTTGTGGCGTTGGGGAAGGCGAGGGAGGAAGGAGGGAGGTGGGGATTGCGATTCTTTGCGTATGATCACCTGGCGCTGGTGAATCCGGCGGCGTATGAGGATATCGGCGGATGGGATACGCTGATCCCGTATTACCTGACGGACTGTGATATGCACGCACGGTTGACGATGAAGGGGTGGAAGATGGAGGATGCGAAGGCCGGGTTGGTGACAGATGTTGCGAGCACGTTGGAGGATTTGGCGGCGCTGTTTCGCGTGGAGGGCGTCGAGCCGAAGTTCGTGGATCCGAACCCGCCGCCGCCAAAGAGTGAGGAGGAGGATAAAAAGCCGCCGAAGAGGAGGGATGGCGAGGATCCCGTCCTCGCGCGCTGGCATGCGCTGCGGATGACGGCGGATAAGATGTATCGTGAGTCTCACGGACAGCCCCTCACTCCCCGTGCCGTCTCAACCCGCTAATCGCCATCCTCCACAGAGCACAAGCACGGCGACCGCGAACGCAACACCTGGCAGCTCGGGCAGCACGGCGGCGACGGCGAGCCCTTCCACTACCCCGCGGCCGGCATCGCCGAGGCGCTCGACGTGATCACTGAGGCGGGGCGCGAGGTCTACCGCCGCAAGTGGGGACACCGCGACTGCGATCTGATATCGGGCGCGGGACTCAAGTTTGAGGACCAATGGAAGGTCGAGAAGGATTGGTGAAAATACACAAAATAATACGGAATAGAGGGTGGAGTTAATGGATAGGATCTTGGCTGGACATGGTGTTGGTTAGCCTGGGTTTGGCTGGTGTAATAGAGAGAGAATGAGGTCAACCGTTTGTGTTGGTTACAAGATTTCCCCTGGATCTGCAAAGTTGACGCACTGTTTGCGTCGTGCTCAGGGGGCGTCGCCAGTGGCGTGGATGGGCTCGTATCAGGGGTGCACGTTGCCGAGTGCCCAAGCCGCCAACCACACACACCATCCCACACCTTCGATCCCACGAAAACGCAAGCACGGGAGCGGCCGGCAGCAAAAGCGTGGGGAACACAGGTCGGCCGCCGTGGGCAAGTGACCCGATGACGTCACCCCCACGAAACTGGAAAAATACCGGTTTGGATCTTCACATGGCCGAGGGAATCTCCCGAGCAGAACATCGCGGCCCAAGGTCGAGCGGAAGTGACGCGCAGAAGGCAAAAAACGGAATTGCGATGATGGGGCCACGGGGATGAACCAACCCCCTTTGCACGCATCCATCTCGACGATCAACGTCCTCGCTGGACCAGCCTCCTCGGGCAGCCAAGGTGGCGGACCGGACCAGCGGTCGCCCATGGTTCCCATCCAGACCCCAGGCGATGCTCGCTTGGGGAATTTTATTTTTGGAATCCAACAACGGTAGTTGTTCTTCCCCCGCTCCCAAACCTTGCCGCGGGAGCGGGAGCTTCATTTCGTCTGGGGAAACCCGCGAGGGGAGGGGGGAGGCAATGTGACGCTGAAGGGCGGGGGAAACGGGGAAAACGGAGGAAAAGCGTGGGTCAGCATACTCGCCAGCCGCAAGCAGGAAGCGAGTTCAGGAACGGACGGCACAAGAGGGGGAATGCCCTCCGCGTCATGCGACTAACACGATCGGTTTGCTGGATTTGCTTGACTCCATGCAGCAGGAGGCTGGCTGGTTCGGGCGGGAACGCGGCTTGCAAGATCCGGGTGCCAAGGCACTCAATCCCATCCTGCGGTTTTGGTCCAGCTGTGGGCTCGGGATGTCAATTTTGGGAAGGACGGGATGCTGGATGCCATTTCAAGCTGCTCTTCACCTCAGGGCTTATCGCGGTGAGAGTTGGCCGGTTATGCGGTTCAGTCTCGACGAAATTGGGGTCCTCCCGACTTTTTATCGAAGCAGGCAGGTCGTCGTTCCAGCTCGCCGTTCCACGCCAGGTCATACACTACATCTGCCCGCCATTGACTCAGCAAGGTGAACGGCACAGTGGTTGCATGACTGGCAGCCATTCGTGCATTTGCGGGGGAGGGGCAACGACGCCCCAGTTCATGCCATGTGGCCCCCCATTAGCGCCTGATGCGGAGCTCAGCCCTATTCCACAGGGGGCATGACGCCGTTCTTCACTGCCAAATTGTCAGCCTCTTGCGCAGGGAACCTGGGAAGCTGACATGTCGTCAGCAACAAAAAATGAGGACAAGGCACCGACTCAAATCAAGTCTAGGTTAATGCACTGGCGGCCAGGAAAACGGACGACGATGTAATCCCTTGCCTCGACGGCCCCCGTGAATTCCTGGAGCCGTCTGCATCAAAACCATCCCAGCATCCCGAGGCATTCGCATGGAAGACATCGGGCAGCTTCAACCGAAGGCCGAGACAGATAGGGTCAGCTTGTGCGGCGACACGGCAGAGCTCTCCCGACGCAACCGAGGCATGTCTGGCCCCAAACGGTTGAGCGAGCAAGCAACCAAAGGTAAGCTTCCTTCCGAATATCCACAACAAGACAGCTTTATTGCCGTGGACCTTGTCAGCTGCATGCATGTATGCAGGTCTCGCGAGAACACGTCGACTCACACCCCCGGCATTCAGCATCCAGCAGCCAGCGGCCGGTCAGGTTCTCGAACGCGCTGGGCGATTCGCCGCACAGTCCAGCTTCCGACCGGCTTCTAGGCCCGTCTGAAGAGTTTTCCGTCTGCCTGCAAGTCAGCCCTTTTCGGGCCACCGCCGGCCCTTCCATCGGCCTCACCGTCGACAAGGCTGCGTCACTCGTTCGCCACAGCGTTCGTCGGTCCGTGGGTGGGCGACGCTGGGCCGGAAGGCCTTGGCGCCTTGGAACTTGTGGGCCAGACCGTTGCTGGGGACATCCCGGGGCGCGTCGCCGTTGTCCCTGGCGCGTCCCCGCGGTGGGCCACATGTCGCCGACGACCAGGGTCTCTTTTTTTTTTCCCTCTTCGATGTCTACGATCGGGCGAGACATCCTCGTTGCAAAAAAGGGATGGAGTTCGGGCCTTCGGTCCTCCTCCATCAATGAAGCGGCTGGCGGCGGGGGCATGGTGGCCAAATGAGGCGACCGAGCCCGTCTCACCAAAACGTCATCTGCACCAGTGCTCTGGGGCTGGCTGGCTGCCTGTTCCATCTTGGCCCCGACAGGCTGGCCGACACGAAGACAGGCGGCTGCGCTGAGGCGAAGTGAGGTGGCCACTCGGTAGGCGGGCGAATCCCAACTTGGCCGCCTGTGGTTTGCATTTGGCAGCCGCACTATGCCTAACGGCGAGGAGGCCCTACCGTTTTTGCGATCCTGGTTTTGGAAACCCCTTACTCGCATCGAGCATCGCCCCAAAGAGGTCGGCATCACGCGAAAAAGAACCGTCACCGGCGGGTCAGGAAGGTTTGGCGTGTGCTTCCCGTGTCGAGGTCACTTGCCTGCGCCGCGCGGGTCACGTTGGCTGTTTCGGGCAGGGTGAGGCAATTTGGAGGGCTGACCACACCGTGCGCCCCGAGGGATCCGTTTAGGTCTCGGTCCCGGGAAACGCAGGCGATTTACTCACTATATGCATATTAGTTCTTTCCTTCCCATGTCACCACTGTTGAATATGCCGAATATTGCGTTATCAAATCTGCCGACACGATACGGAGTACGTTCCTTCATCCTATCTACAACTTGTAGGATGGTGCTTAAAGGAACTCGACCAGGACCATACTAAATGGTAGTAGGTACCTATCCTGTGATTGACGAACTCAAGTGCTACCTCATGGATGAACCAGGCGATGAAGGCTGGGAAGGAAAAGCGGGTGGATATGCACCGACAGCAATGTCGAGCTCTCGGGAGGCAGCAACAGCAGCGCCAGGTGGTGTCATGTGGGGGCGCCCCCATCGACTCGCCCAATCAAATCAACCCAATGTCCAGCTTGCGAGGGTTGGGGCCAGCGAATGCTGGACAAACACAAAGTGATGTTTCGATCCTAGCCCAGCCTAGCAACGAGCTGATCACCCAAGTCTCCAGAGCAGATGGTAACGAAGTGTCAGGGGAAGTGGGTTTGCGGTTGTCGAGCAGCTCCCCACCGACTGGAGTCATCCGCTATCGGGGTATACACATAATTAGATACCTACACCGTTATTCTAAAATCGGGATACCTGAACCTCCGTTTTACTCTTGTTCCCACAAAAGGGCAAGGCGGGCACATGCCTTCCGCCCGCGCCCCGCATTGCCCCGCGTTTTCCCAATTCTCGTCCCTGGCAAAGTCACATTGGCCTTGCATTCGCGTGTCCAAGCCGCCTGCGACACGCCGCCTCTCGGGTCGCCGCCCAGCAATTGATTGCGCATCTAGGACACATATATACGAGGGCAGGCTGCCGTGGTCGACTGACCGACGTTGCGCGGACTGCCCTTTTGCTTTCTGCCTTGGTACATCTTGTCCTGCCACGACTCCCTTCCCCTCTCCCGCGCCCAACCACAACCCAACATCCAACAAGCCAACAACAAGCGAGTTGCCTCCCCTCTCGCCCCGTTTTCGATTTCGTTAGTCCTTTGACCGCCGTCTCGGCTGCAGGGCCAGCCCTTGCTGCGCTGTGCCTTGGCTACTGGACCCACGGAGGCCAACAACGGGGCTGCGACGCCACGACAAGGCCCTTGTGTGGCATCCCGCGCTTTGCCCGTTCAGAGCCCACGGTCCGTTGCCCACTCACCGAAACCGATCCTGCTGCCTTTATCAGGGCCTGCCTCGACCCCCCCCGTCCCCCGTCCCGCCCCGTCCTTCCCGAACAAAGGAGCCTCCTTTCCTTTTAATATCCACCGGGGAGCCGCATCCTTCTTTCTTCTGGACCATTTCTGCATTCCATCCGTCCCAACACCAAGTCAGAGCGTTAAGTGCTGGAGGTCCAACACAGCACGCGACAACCCCACGCACCAGCAACAACCCCCCACCAACAAACCTTCCCAGCCACCACCCCGCCATCAACAAACATGTCTGCATCCGCCTCAGAAAGTTCAACCCCGGACCGAACACCCCAACCGTGCATGCTGGTATCCGACTTGGCCGACCTGGATCCCTCGGCCGACGAGATGAGCCTGGCCGGCCACTCGTGGATGATGGCGACCGTCATCGAGGACGACGATCTCATGTTTGGCGGCAAGCCGCTGTGCGCATGGTACGAGGAGGACCGGAGGCGGCTGAGCTCGACCACAGAAGACGAAGAGGAGGAGACACGCGGGCGCCAGCGCGAACGCGACGGTCACCACCACCACCACCACCACCACCCCACGGCGCACCAACAACAACATCATCACCACCACCGCCATCACAGCGACACCGCCAAGGATGCGACGAAGGGGTGCTGAACCATCCTATCCGTCCACGCATCCCCACCACCAGCCGCTACACAGGTCGTACACCCGCCCACTCGCCCATCTCACACACTTGCTTTGGCAGGCAGGGCATAGCAAGGCAGGGCCCGCGGCCAGGCGGCCGGGCTGACATCAGCGCCCACCACTCAATGAACCAGCCCCCACCGCCCACTTGTGGAACATGGCCGCCCTGCTCCCCGCCACGAACCCAACAAATCGCAAGCCGGTTTCGCCATACGTTGCCCGTGACCACGTCGGAAGGCCGCGTTCCACAACATCCACACGCAAATCCACAATCCACACACCCGGGCGAGCACTTTGGGCGTGTTTGTTGGGGGCGGTCGTGGACCGCGCCCCATTTTCCCCGCACCATCGCCAGGCCTGTTTACTCGACCCCGCATCTGCAGGAAGGAGAGTCGGCGTGGTCCTCAGGGGCAACGGCGCCGCCTCACTTTTTTTTTTCGTCCTCACCGCTACATACAACAACAACACATCTTTTTCGTCTGGGCATGAAAGACCGGTCTGGTCGGGTCAGTCGGGCCGGCCGGTTGGGTTGGGAAGACAAACATCATTGTGCATTTTTTTTCTCTTTTGGGTGGCATCATCTACTTTCCGTTTATTTCTCTCTCTGTCGCACGATACCAAACCGTTTTTTACCTTTCTTTTTTACATGTCCGACTCAATGTCATGACGGTTACGAGGTTTTTTACTTCTTTGGAGACACCACTTCCATGGATGGGCGGGGACTGCATTTTGCATTTTTGTCTCTTTTCTCCTCACTCTACCAAGGTTCTGACATGTATCACGTCACATCACCATTCTGCGTTCTGTTGCTGCATGGGAGAACGGGAGGTACTCAGCTTGCAAGAAAAAGGCTAAATGGGAGGAAGGCTCTGTTGGTTTTACGGGGGGAAATTGTTGGGGGATGCGAGATAGTTGGAGAAATGATAATGTATTTCGACAGCTCTGGTTGCATGCATTGAGTGCCTGCCTGCTGCCCTTTGAGTGACCCGATGCTGCTGCAGCGATGATCCTGTGGGCGCAAAATGAGATTGTTTGGTTCAGGGGCAAAATCGGCGGGCAACCCTAACCCTAGAAGTTCACGTTCATGGTTCCCCTGACGAGGCTCAAAGTTCCCAGTTTCCTCGCCACAGAGGACTTGATGAGTCCTTGTCAGCATGCTGCCTGGGGCTCGGTTCGTGAACAGACCGACCTGGACCGCTTGGGACACTTGTCAGCAAGCCGCAGGACTCGTAACCAACACAGCCCAATGGTGAGAATGTGGTTTTCGCCCCGGAGCTTCGGTCTCGCCATGCCGTATTTTTAGGCGGGAACCCGCTGGAGTGTCGATCTTTATGTAGTCCCGTGCTTACGGTGGAGAGCGTGGTGGAGGTGCCCAAAAGCTCTGGTGGAAAGGGGGGATGGGATGGTTCCACGGGGAAGGCCCGATCACGGAGGGGGGTGAGTATGCCTTGTTGGAGGGACAGGATGGGATGAGCTTGGATGGGAGTTTGTCAGTGGAGAGGGCGACTGGATGGGAGAGGAGAGGTATGAGGGCCCGAAGTTCTGGTGGTGAAACTCACCTCGACAACAGTTACACAGGGACTTGACCACGGTGCTGTTTGCCAACCTTGGTCATCATCAAGGGACAGCCATAGCATATCGCTGACTGGAAGGTACGGATCTGATAACTATCCATAGACATGTCCGTACTCCTGGAGTGCCATATATCGCTAAAGCTTTCCGCTGAATCCTCCCAACCACAACCTCCAACCCCCAACCCAATGTACCCAAACCTCCACCGCTCAACATCACTCTCAACCCCTGCCCGTCAAACACGCCACAAATCCCCCCACCAACACCATGACAGCCAATCCCCCGACCACGGCCGCCGCCATCGCGACCCCAACCATCCTCCCAAACTCTGCCCTGTGCCCCTGCGCATAGTCGTTCCCATACGCAATCATCAGGATAACATGCGTCGCGGCAAACATCACCAGCCCCACAAACACCACCATCACGCTCCACACCGTCGCGCGCACGCCGGGCGAGTCGCCGCACAGGCTCTAGATGACGGAGGGCTCGACGCGCCGCGGGCGCGGGTCTTGGTGTGTGTTGGGCTGGGTGTTGGAAGGGAGTGAGGAGGCCGGACGGAAGGTGTAGGTTGGGGGTTCGCCGGAGGGGGTGGGGGATGGGTGCGCGGCGGGTGCTGGTGCTGTCAAGGGGGGGTTGTTGGTGTTGTTCGTGTTGGAGGGGCGGCGGGCGCGGTCGGCGGTGATGGCGTCTGCGAGGGCTGCGGCTGCTGCGCCTGGTTGACGAGGCGCGGGTTCGTCGCCGCGGGGGATTGTGGCGTTGCCCGCTTCGAGGTCGGGCGCGCCGTCGTAGGCGGCCGGGTTGGGTGTTTCGTGGTAAGGGGGCGGCGGTGGGCGGCCGGGGTCGAGGACTTCGAGTTCGTAGGAACCGCTGTTGATGACGCGGAGGCGGGACTGGGAGTTTCGACGGCCATAGAACAGCCTAATCCTGGGAGGGGTGGGTTGTGGGGGGTCGTCATCGGGAGACATGGCTGGTTGTGGAGAGTGTGTAGGTAGGATACTCGGTATGATCTGTTTCGGGTGGTCGTGGCCAGGAAAGGAGTACGGTTGGCTCGCGAGGTTGGCAGATGAGGTTGAGGGGTGGGTGGCGGCGGAGTTGAGGGACAGGCTGGTGTGCCATGGACGAGCGGTGCTTTCCCACAAGAACTGACCGACGAGCCAAAGGGGCAGCTGCCATGGTGACTGTCCAGTCTATCACCCAACCCAGCCGGAAACGACCGTAGCACGCTGCCCCAACACCGCTTGATGAGGGGTAGACAAATAACTATACCGAACGATGCAATAATGACTGGCGGATTGACGTCCCCGTCAACTCTTCTTGATGGCAGATAGTATAACTAACTAGTTAGTTATCGAATATTCTCAGTGTCTTAGGATAGTTAACTATACTGATCAAGAAATGCGTTTACATCCCTGATAAAATGCCATGCCACACCCTCCAGTACTCGTCACTTAAAATGGTAAGATCTGAATAAAATAAGTCTCCAGCTGGACAGACGGAGATCGAAGGTGTGCACCTGCGCAAGTATCCAAGGCCTCGTGGTTGACGGCACACCTGTCCGCCGTCATCCTCCCCCCGTCCGTCCCCGAGCCCGTGACGCTAATTATACCTTCTCTTGCGGCTTACGGGCGGCGCGGTCTCAGCAGCGGGATCCTCGGGCTGTGCTTCTTCCCCGTCCGTCTTCCTCCGCTTGCGGGGCGGGCTCGGCGACAACGCTGATGAGGGCGAGGGTGACGTCGACCGCTAGGACGGGGCTGCTGTTTTGGCGGCGACGTCGGTAGCGGGGGCGGGGGCGGGCTTTTCGTCGTTGCTTTGATCTGGGGCGTCGGCCTTCCACCCGGGCTGCTCTGCCACACATCGCCACCACCACCACCTGCTTCTTGGTTGGACCGCCGCCCGAGTGGTGGTGGCTTTGGCAGTACGGCGTCTCTTTCGTTTGGGAGATTCGGCGGCGTTGCGGGCGAGGGGGCAGCATCGGTAGGGGTAGCTGGCGGTAGAGTGGCGTCAGTCGGAAAGCTGCTGCTGTCCGACTGCTGCGATGGGACCGCGTTCTCGGCGGGATCTGTTGTCTCTAGCGATGGCGTTGGCGGCTTGTACGGCCCCTCTGGCGCGCTGTGCCTGACGCCAGCCGTGACATCGCTGTCTTTTCAACTTCGGAACGACCACGGCTATCACGATACAGCTGCCAGTGACCCTCCTGCGAAGCGACCGAAGGTCTCAGTCTTGGAGACGCAATTCGCAGCTGCAACAGGCGTTCCAGTCTTGAAGCCAACGGCCGAGACCCTCTGGGACATCCTCCTTTCGTGGATTATCAGCTCCGACTTGCCCTTCAACATCATCGAGAACCAGCACCTTCGCCAGCTTCCCACAATGTTCAACCGACAGCTGTTTGATCTAGCTATTCCGATGTCGGGGAATACTATCCGAAGGTGGATTGTTCAAAAGCCCAATCGAATCAATCATCCGCCAACACCAGACCGGAAATATCTGGAAAGTCCTGGTCCTCCGTCGCCGACAGAGATGTACTAGCGCTAGGCGTTGCGAATACATCCCGAGCCTCATCCTCCTCTGCAAATCCCACAAATATTCTCCGATTATTCTGGAGCACTTTGCCAAGCTGACGAAAAGGGTCCCTTCTGTCCCATCCACCACTTCACCAGGTCTGGTTGTTTCATAGTGCTTGTCAATGCCCGATGACACCAAGGACCTCATAGCCGCTTCATAAGCTCTGCATAGCCCGGTTACCCCTTCCGCAATGATGCCCTCGTCCCGGGGAATGTCGTGGTTTGCCGTAACCAAGTGAATGACGACTGCAAACTTGTCGTTCAGCCCTTGGAGGGAACAAACGGTGGTAGATAGAGAAGTAGTCTCCTTGGGGACTTTTGTATCGAGGAGTCGAGTAAGCCCGAGCGACTGCCACGGGACGCGGAAGAGGAAGATGACTTCATGCTCTGAGTAGTCGTGCCTGATACTAAGTCTGCTGCTCAAGGAGGTGGCATCAAACACCTGGGAGCCGTCCGGGAGCATCGCGGTGATTATCTGAGTGATGTAAACGTCGTGATGGCTGGAACGGCCACGGCATTGCCGCGCCCAATTGATGGCGTGACGCTTGTTCGTGAATGCGGACAGGAAGCAGCTGCTTTCTCGCGAGTCCCAGTCGAAATGATTGGCGGCGTTCAACCTCAGATTCGCCTCGGTTGCGATTGCATCTATAGGCATCCGTCTCGCTAAATGATCTCCGGTTGCGGTGCGCAGCCAGAATTGAGAGCGCGAATGTGTTACTCTCCAGAGGATGTTCGGGAGGGAGTCGTGAGGCATCTCGTAGTCTCTGGCGTCAAATGGCAAGGCCGTTTTATATGGAAGCGAATCAAAGCAAACCGTCGGCTGGGGGTTGGAGGTTGATAATTCGGTAGTTGTGGATGTTTGAAAGTTGAGTCTTGAGCAGCAATGCAAGGAGAGGAGAAAGGCGAGTCGGGCTGGGGAGGCGTTGGGTTGGGCAGCCTTGCTTGGACGGCGATGGAAACTTCCAT
The DNA here is from genome assembly GCA_033296695.1 of Staphylotrichum tortipilum. Lineage (NCBI taxonomy): Eukaryota > Fungi > Ascomycota > Sordariomycetes > Sordariales > Chaetomiaceae > Staphylotrichum > Staphylotrichum tortipilum. Next base: position 1,050 of record MU855513.1, on the reverse strand, counting down.
GGGAAAGGTGTAGTTACACAGTTAAGGTCTGCGATACGTGTGACAGCATCGCCTTTTGGAACGGCACGCCCGGCACCCAGTACGTCAAGCAGTGGAACGCGGGCGTGGGGGAACTGCCGGGGTCTGCAAGCAAACACTGATGCCTGTGTGGGTGTCGTTCAATAACAGAGGTCATGCGGGAGCTATTAGCAGAAAATGGTACCAGAAGCTGTCGCCTGTATCCCCTGCAGAGGGACTGAAACTAGGGCAAAAAACGAAGTGTCCAGAGTGTTGGCAATAGAAGGAAACATAGTGTTATATATCGCCAGGAACTATGGGCAAGAGGCGTGGTAGGAGTCAGAGAAACACAAACAGGAACACTGGTTCGAAATCATGAACGGTCCTGACTTGCAATGTTGGGGCAACCTGCTGATCGCGGGAGTCACGCCCACCAGCATCAATGGAGGCAAAGAACTCTACACAAACGCGAGTTGTCAGCGACCTCTCTGCTCAAGGGGGCATAATGGTTCATACCTGGAAGCAATATCCCTCCTGTAGAACATGCCGTTGAACTGAACGCTCTTCACTCCTTCGTATGCCAGAGCAACTGCTTCCTCAAGGCTCGACCCGTATGCGGCAACGGAGAGGACTCGACCGCCGGCTGTTTTGAGCTCCCCAGTCGCGTCTCTCTCAGTGCCGGCATGGAATATTTGTACTCCTAGGGATAGCATTAGACTGGGCCGCGAAACGGGACCAAAGGGAGAATGAGTAAGAGCTTGCCTTTGGGGCATGGTGCCAGTGTAATGACATCACCCCGGGGATAAGAATCAAGGTATCCACCTGCCGCAATGACAACGTTGCATGCAAACCCAGGGAGGACTGGAACCGACACCTGGTCAAGTGTCTCTGTGCAACAAGCGAGAAGAATCGCAGCAAGATCGCAATCTGGCGCCAACAGCATCATCATGGTTTGCGTCTCGGGGTCTCCAAACCGGGCGTTGTAAGTCGGGGCCCCCCTGTGACGAACCACGGGTGCAGAGCACTCTGAAAAGGTTCCGGAGGTATTGTCAA
>MU855512.1:23923-51234 GCA_033296695.1 Staphylotrichum tortipilum | reverse complement strand
GCCCCCCGCCAACGCGGTCTCTCACAAACCCGCCCCCCTTCAGACCCCAACTCATTAGCACTGGTGAGAGTATACTGACCCCCCCACAGCATCAAAGAAGCCATCGCCTGGGCCAAGCCCTACTCCCCCGACGCCTTCGTCGCCGTCGGCGGCGGCTCCGTCATTGACACGGCCAAGCTCATGAACCTCTACACGTGCTACCCGGACGCCGACTTCCTCGACTTCGTCAACGCTCCGCTCGGCAAGGGCCTCCCGATCGACCGCAAACTGCACCCGCTCATTGCCATCCCCACCACGGCCGGCACCGGTAGTGAGACGACCGGCACCGCCATCTTCGACCTCGCCTCGCGCCGCGCAAAAACAGGCGTCGCCCACCGCAACCTCAAGCCCACCCTCGGCCTGTGCGACCCGCTCAACACGCGCACCATGCCCGCGGCTGTGCGCGCGAGCTCCGGGCTCGACGTGCTGTGCCACGCGCTCGAGTCGTGGACCGCGATCCCGTTCAATCAGCGCACCCCGCGCCCGGCGAATCCGATTCTCAGGCCGGCGTACCAGGGCGCGAATCCGATCAGTGATATCTTTTCGCTGAGCGCGTTGAAGAGTACCGTCAAGTATCTGCCGCGGTCCGTGAGGGATGAGGGGGATGAGGAAGCGCAGAGTGAGATGATGCTGGCGAGCACGCTGGCGGGGGTCGGGTTTGGGAATGCGGGGGTGCATTTGTGTCATGGTGAGTTGCTTTCCTTGGTTGTGGGTTGTTTCGTCCCGGAGGGGGTGGGAGGTTGGGGGAGGGGAAGATGACAGACAAGGGGCCGGTGACCGGTATACTGACACCTCCCAGGCATGTCGTACCCCATCTCGGGCCAAAACCCGGGTTATAAGCACACCGGCTACCAAGTTGACGCGCCCATCATCCCGCACGGCGTATCCGTCGCCGTCTCCGCGCCCGCCGTGTTCCGCTTCACGGGCCCGTCGAACCCGGAACGCCATCTTGCCGCCGCCGAGGCATTCGGCGTTGACATCTCCAACGTCAAGCGTGAGAGCGCGGGCGAGGTGCTCGCTGATGCCCTGACAAAGTTCCTGGCGGACCTGGGCGACCAGCCGAAGGGGCTGAAGGCGCTCGGCTTTGGGCCGGAGCATATCGAGGGGCTCGTCGAGGGGACGATTCCGCAGGCGCGGGTGTTGATGCTCGCGCCCGGGTTGGCGAAGGAGCTGGAGAGGGAGAGGGACCAGCTGAGGAGGCTGTTTGAGGATGCGATGGAGCATTAGGGGGGGTATACTGTTGCGGGGTTGGTTTTTTTTGTGAAGGGGGGTTTGAGTATCTATGATGGGAGGGACCAGAACGGATCATAAGGGAGACAGGAGGATTACTAGGTTCAGAGAGATACACCTGTATTTTCCCTTCCTCCCACAGTTGCATCTCATCTTGTACATGGTGTCGAACGACTGTTGGCCATCAGCAGTCAAGCTGTTGGCCAGGATTCTTACATGAGTCTCTGTCTCAACTGCGCCTTCGCCGTGTCCAGCCTCTGGTCCATAACAGACTCACACCAACCCCTTAGAAGCAAAAATTAGCGACAGCGAGGATATGGATAAAACCGACTGACTCTGCATACCTTCTCAACCGCATCAAGCACCAACTTCCCCCTAGCAAGACTGAGATATCACCGTCTTATTCACACCCCAACCATGTCAACCCTCGTAGCGGACACCACAATCTTGCTCACTTACCCGCCATCGTCTACGGGAGAAACGAGGTATTATCGTACATCGGCCGGCCCGACCTCCGGGCCGGACCGAGGTCACCACCTTCACCGCCGACGGCACCGACATCAAACTTCCTCGCTCACTCCGCCACCCCGTCTGACATGAAAAAGGGAGCACTGAAGTACCATCAGTACCAGTACCCGCCAACTCCAACTTCACCCCTCCCCAGCCACAAGAACTGGAGCATTCTGCTTTTCCATTCCGCCCTCTTCGTCCCCTCCGCGCCCCCCGACACCAGCTCGATGAAACCCTCTCGGTCTCGCCTCTCCCATCTTTCCTTTCGCGCCAGCCCACCACCCCCACCGCCAGGATTTGCACCCCTTCGGCCAAGCTGTCTCCGTCCCCGCCCCCGCCCCCCCGATGACGACGCGACGACGACCCCCCACTCGTGCCACCCTGCCTTCAATGCGTGCGCCCTTGAGAATGCCTCCGCCATCGTGGGGCCCCCTGCCCGGGCGGCTGGAGGCGGGAACGCCCCGACCTCGCGGCGATGCGACCCTGACCACCTCCTCCCGCCGCCGCGTGCTCCGCGGAGCGGAGGGGTTGGGGTGGGAGCGCCGCCCCCCGGTGTAATCTCGCCCGCTACGGCAGCTCGGGCTTGCCTCCGCCCGTTCCTGCTACCCCAACGGGAACTCGCGCCACGCCCTCCCCGACCCATCGTCGCCCCCGCCGCCGCTTGCTCCCCCGTCGGCCCGCGGCTGGCGGCAAACCCAACGGTCCGCTGCGCGCGCAACCGCCCTGTCGTCCACCTCGGCGGCCAGCCCACCATTCCGCTGCCCGGGCTACCGCCCCGCCGCCCGCCCCGTCGTCTGCCAGAAGTGTTTTCCCCTGCTCCTTGGGCGGGCGGGCGGCGGCTAGGCACTGGCCAGAGCCAGCCGGGGAGGACGCGCGTTGCCCTTGGCTTTGGCCTCGGCTGTTCTCCTCCTCTCCGTCGCTGGTAGCGGGGTAGCAAGTGTTCTGGCCCGAGGGGTGTGAGCAAGAAGATCCTGTGTTGGATGATGCAAAAAGGGGGGGAGGGGGGGGAGTCTGGGAGGAGGTGCTACGGAGATGGGTGTATCGACAGGCTCCGGTAACCAGGGACACCCTGCAGTTACCCGACAGGGATATGGTGCTCGGCAGCTGGATGCTGGGCCTGAAACGGCTGGAGGGTTCCAAGACTTGCAATGTAGATTGCAATGGCATGGGTGGCGGAGAAGATGGGCATACGGAAGTGGAAGCTGGCTGGGGATATGAATCACGGGTCCTCGGGGAACAAGGCCGACACGTCAGCATAGATGCTCTCGATACTCTCGTCAATGAAACGGCAGGAGTTATCGCCCAGTCCGAGTCTCGGGTCCTGGTGATCGTACCGAGGCCGGAGGAGGGCCTCGACAATCGGTGTGGAGGGGGGGAGAAGTGGGTGTTTAGCTGAGATTAGGAAGGGGGAGATGGATAGAGGTGGATGATGCCGACAACTGAGGGGCAGACATTGCCCGGACTGACGAGGAGGCTTCATCTCAACTTCCTCACGGCCAACGTAAGGCGGCTTGAAGAGATAGATGGATTGTTGTTTTGGACGAGTCTTGCGGTAAAGACGAAGACAACAACCACGTCGAGATTCCAGAAGTTTTTCGTTCGGCCCAGGACAGGAGACAACGAGACGATATATATATGATGGATGCTGGCAGTGATGTAGAAACACAAGCAAAATGCGTAACGTACTTGATAAGCGAGCGCCGCAGACAAGCGAGCGCCGCACTGGTAAGGGCTGCGTTGACATTTAGTTGCAGCACTAACAACCGGGATTAAACCGGGAATTAACTCTTAGTGCTACCACCAAATGTCTTTACAACCCTTAACAGTGCGGCGCTCGCTTGTCTGCGGCGCTCGCTGATCAAGTACGTTATATAGATAGAGATATACGGAATATACCACCGCGAAACATCCAACCAAAAACAGCAATAAAAAAACAACACCCCGAGCCAACCAAACCACCACCCATCATGCAGCCATCCTCCCCTCTCTCACCTCCCCCGATTTCCCATCCCTCAACTCAACACCCCGATAGGCACCTGGACGTGCTCACCTCCCCCCAACATTAAACGCCGCCCTAACCTCCACCCGGGGCCACTCAAACAGCACATCCCCGCCATACACATCCGTCGTGACCCTGCCAATCCGCAACCCCACATCCCCATAAAACTTCTCACACTCCCTCAACACCCTATTCACCAGACTACTATTCCCCCCCGCCCCACTGCTCCCAGGAACCGGTGGTACCCCACCCACCGTCAGTCCACCCCCACTCACAACCTCGTCCTCCCCAAAGTGCTTCTCCACCCTCTTCTTGAGCGCCTCAATCCCCTTCCTGACCTCGCGCCCATCATACCCACCAAGCACTTTATTAAACACCGCCTTGCTGTTACTCGGCTGCGCGGCCACGCTAGCGGGGCTCTTCCCGCCCTGCAGCTGCGCCTCCACGTTCTCGAGGTGCTCGAGCAGTTTCCCCAGCGGGCGGCGCATGACCGCGTTCAGGTACAGTCCCATGTGCTCGGCCATCTCACGCTGCGCCGCCTCGCGCCAGTCGTCGAGCACCTGCAGCCCGCGGGCGTTGTCTGCCTCTTCTAGGAAGTGGTTCATGTTCTCGATGAGGAGGATGTGGAAGTTGAGGGCCTCCTTGTCCTCCGGGTCGGCGGCGGCGGTGGTGCCCGAGGAGGCGGTGGTGGTGGTTGACATGGTGCTGCTGGCGACGGTGGCGAGGGCGGGGTTCTCGCGCGCGATGATTTTGAGCGAATCGAACATGGATTTCAGGATGCGGTCGTACTCGCGGTCGACCATGCGGCGGATGGGGAGGGGGGCGTCGGTGGCGTTGGAGGCGGAGGCGAGCATGTTCTCGACGGCGGCGGAGAAGGCGGGGAAGATGCGGACAAAGTGGATGACGCCCTTGCGCTTCTTGATCTTGACCTTTGTTTCCTCGATGGCGCGGATCTGGTCGTCGACGAATTTCTTGAACTTGGTCTCGAGGTTACCGTGGAGCTTTTGGAGCACGTTGTTGAGGAAGTCCTGGTTGGACTGGCTCATGTCGGCCATCTTGCGCTCGAGAGTGGCCAGGATGCCGACGCCTTGTCTAGAGGGGGTTAGCGGAGACAGAGGTGAAGGGGTAAGTAGTAAACGCACAGAGGATCCGTCATCAAGACCCAGTCCATCAGCTGCTGCATGCTCGACTCGAGGAACACATAGATCGACTCCATCGCCTTGGTGACCCTGCGCGCGAGGTCGCGGTCCGGCTCCATCAGCCGGTGCCGCTTCAGGTCGCCGCCGCGACGATCGTGGGGGCGCGATGCGGCCACAAGGTCCGGGAAATCCGACTGCTCGAGCGTCGTGGCGTGGAAAAAATCCACGATAAAGTTCTGCTCCATCTCCACGAGCGGCAGCAGATCATTCAACACGCCCGCAAACACCTCGTACGGGAGTGTCCTCCCATCGGGCGTCTTATCGGCCAGGTTCGCGCGGCTGCCGCCGTCGCCCAGCGGCGAGCGCAGACTCCTTGCGAGCGTCTGGCTGCGCTTGACGGTGAGCTTCCGGGCCGTCGTGGCCAGCCCCTCCTCCTTCTTCTCCTGCTGCGACGTAAACAGCAGCTCGCTCTCGTCGCCCGGCACCTTGCGTGCTTTCTTCTTCCATGCCTCGGTCGCGTCCTTAAACTCGGTCTTGTAGATCGGGTGGCTCTTGTCCTGGTAGATCTGCAGGATGCGGTTCCAGTTGTCGAGGTCGACGTCGCGCGCGTACAGGATCAGCGGGCCGTACATCCACAGCAGGTTCCGGCCGGCCTCGTGGTTGCGCGCGTCGGCCTTCTTGGACAGCGCGCCGTCCAGCGCCGCCTTGGTCTCGCGGAACGCCTCGGAGAACTGCCGCTCCATAAAGACTACCAGCCGCCGCATGAACTGGGAGCTCTCGGCGAGGTACATCTCCTTCTTCTCCTGCACGATGCGCATCTTGCCGTAGTCGCTGTCGAGGCCGAGGGACTGGTCGCTGTTCAGGTCCTCGCTCTTGCGCGACTCGCTGTTGCCCATGGTCGGATCAATCTTGATCATGGCCTTGAATAGCGTGACCAGCGCGAGCTCGATCTCCTCGACGCCGGCCGCCGTCTCGAGCGGAGCACCTTTGAGGGCGCCCAGATCGGATATGCTAATGGCGCAAGTCTCCAGCAGCGACTCGAGTTCCTTCCTGAGCAGCTTTTGGTTGGCGGCCTGCACCTGGAGACCCTGGCCCTGGGCCTCGATGTACGCAATATCGTCCGAAAGCGTCTATATCCCGTCAGCCCAAATCAACATACCAGGATACACAAGATCTCACCGACAACTCGACGCTGTACAGAGTAAGCAAATTATCCAGCTCATCACACTCGCCGATCGAAAGATCAATCCCTCTCTTGATCGCCTCGACCCTTTCGTCCTCCTCCTGGAAGCGGGCGAGCCAGCCGCCGGCCTGGGCCTTGCTCACCTCGCGGTCAAGGTCTGCCCGCATCTCGTCAAAGTTGCGCGCGCGCATCTTCTCGCCGGGCACCCAGCCAAAGTAGTCGAGCCACTTGGCGAACTCGTTGGTCCGGTTGTCGAGGATCGACGGGTCGATTCCCAGCGTCGCGAGGTACTTGATGTCGTTGCCCGCCACGATCATGCGCCGTGACTCCTCGACCGTCGGCTGTTCCTCGGCCTTCTTCGGCATGGCCTCCTGGATCGAAGGGTGAGCGCTACTGGGCCGGGCAGCTGAGTCGGACTCGGTGACCTTGACTTCGGGAATAGCGGAAATAGCGCCCCGGTCGGCGGCCCTGGGCGGCGGCTCGACGGCCGGGGCGGGCTCGGGTGGTTTCTGCACCGGCACGGGCTTGGGCGGTGCCGGCACCACGCTGGTGATGCCGTCGGGCTCATTGCTGGTCTTGTTCTGGTTCTGGCGCAAGCGATCCGCGGCGCCGCCTGGTCTGGGCTTGAACGCGCTGGCCTTTGTCGCAGCCTTCCAAAACGCGCCCGCGATCTCGCCCTTGGACTTCTTGGACTTGATCATGGGGCCGAGACCGGGCTTGGCCTCCTCCTCAGGTTCCGGAGGCGGCTCAGGCGGGGAGGTCTCGGCGGTTGGCGTTGGGACGGGTGGTATGGCGGCAGTCGGGGGCGCGGAACGGGGCGGCGGCAGGGCCGGGCTGGGCGAGCGGGCGGTGGAATCCGCCTTGGGGACGTCCTTGAACACGGGCGTGACCTGCTCTGCGCGGGGCGGCGGCTCGTTCCGCCGGCTGACCGAGTCCTTCCTCGACGACACTCGCTCGACGCTCCGCGGCGGGACCATGGGCTCCCTGCGCATGCCTGGGCTCATGAGCGGGGCGGGCACCAAATCCCTGTCCCCCTGGAGCGACCGCAGGGGATCCATCGGCGGCCGTTTTCGCTCCGGGGGCTTCTCCTCGGACATCAGGAGCGGCGTGGGTTCGGGGGTGGCGTACGGAGACGGTCCCCCGTTCATCCCGTTCCTCGTGCTCGGACGGAGGCTCTGGGCATCCTCGCTTCGCGAGATGGACGAGGCTGCGACCGAGTCCTGGCTCTTGTTGCTGGACGCCAGCCTGCGCAGCGACTGCTGGTCCTGGGACGGGCGGCCCGTGTCGATGCTCTGGGCCGGGGACGGCTGCTTTCCGTTGGGGACCAGGGGGCTGCGGGAGGCCATGCGTTCCGGAAACACGGGCCCGCCCGTGGTTTGGGCGCTGAGGGGCGCATTGTATCCGGACGAGATGGAGCCGTTCCCGCTGTTCAGGGTGGTGTCGAGGGGGGCCGGGCGAGGGGCCGGGCGGTCCTGGCGGCGCGGGGCCAGCTGGGCGCCGCCGAGGACCTGGTCGAGCTCGCGCTGGTCGAAGCCGGTCAGGGTCGGGGTCCGGCCGCCGGTGTACTTGTTGTAGATCTTGAGCAGGCTCGCGGTGAAGAACTTCTTCTCCTTGTCGGTCTGAGCCTCCCAGTAGTAGGGCTTGCCGAGGGTGGCGACGAAGCCGACGTCGCCGGCCCACTGCTGGTGGTCCTTGGTGGCGGTGGGGCCCGTGAAGGACTCGATGGCGGTCAGGTCGTCGAGGAACCAGGTCTTGCCGATGGAGAAAGTGCCATTGGGGTTCTCCTTGGACTTGTGGACGCGCACGCGGCCCGACTTGCGGACGGCGAGGATGATGACGCGCGGCTTCTCATACTGGGGGGTGCGGGCGGAGGGCGGGGGCGGGGCGGTGGGCGAGGTCTGGAACTCGGTGATTTTGATGTGGGTGATGTATGTCTCGAGGGCTGCGGGCAAGCTGCCAGTTAGTCTCAGGCCCCCCATCACGGCCATGGTCAAGGATCAATTGTCGCTCACTCACCCGAGCCGTCCTCGTCGCGCTTGGCGAAGCAGCTGTCGATAATGCGCCTCTTCTCGTCCTCGAACCTCTCGGCCCTGTTCATGTCGCGGCCGTTCATGTCGTCGAGAGAGGCGACGGGGCGGCAGCGCTCCCGTCAGGCGAGTCCTGTCGCGGGGTGTTGTCGGTTGCGGCGGGTTTCATGAACGTTCGGGCAGCGACTTGCAGACGGCGGGGGGCCGTGACATCGTTGATGGCTCGAGGACTCAGTCTGTGGCTGGCTTGGCTTGCGGCTGGCTGCAATCGCGGAATCTGCTGTCGTCGCGGGTGTGGTTGTTGGTTGGTTGGTGCTCGGCGCAGGCCTGGCTGCTGGTGGTTGTTGTGTGTTTTGTTGGCGTTGGTGGTGTCTGAATGGCTGACCTCGTCTCGAGTCCGGTGCAGTTGTCCACCCACTCAGCTCGGTCGGGGTCGCCAGTTGTTCGTTGTTCGTCCAGGCTTCCAGGCGTGAGAAAGTGGAGTTGGATCTGCCCCTGTGATGGAACACAGCTCTTCAAGGCCTGCTGCAGGATCGAGGGCCCGTGCGTCCTCAAACCAGCCCAAAAATGCCCCAGAGCAAGCCCCAAAATGCCCCAGGTGCCACCAAAAATGCCCTCCAAATCGCTGCTGTGGTTCGCCAGGCGGCATGTCCCGCAGCGCCCACCCACGCCAAGCACACCTTGGGCAGGGGTCGAGAGCGACGTCAAACGCTTGGCAAGAACATCACCATCACTGAGAGCAGGGAGCCGAACAAGATTTGTGGCATCCAGGCAGGGAGCATAGTATCAAGCAGAACTCCTGTTAATACTCGCAAAAGGTCCTTCCCTCAGTCCCTCTGTTACCTCGACAACAAGCATCTAGTCCCCTCTGGTCCGTCTGTCTACCTAGCTCCCCTCCCAAGTCCAAACCAACGAAACTCCAACTCCCAATTCCGTCTCAGCCCGTGTTCCCGTGTTCCCGTGTTCCCGTGTCCAGGGTTGTTCATTCCCACCAACAACCATGCCTATCCCTCATGTCCCAATACCATGCCCAACCCGTGATATCATCCACCCTTCGCCATACCATCCCGAAACCAATACAACAAACACTAACCCCAGAAAACAATGTGTTCCACCATCACCAAAACCACTCCCCTTTCACCCCCTTTCACCCCTCCCTTACACCCCCCTCACAACCCCCCCTCACTCTTCCTCCTCCTCCGAATCCCAAACCTCCACCGGCGGCGGCGCCATCCCCACCATATCCAGCAGCAAGCTATCCGGCGGTAACAACAGCCCGCCCGCCTGCGACGACAACAACAACCCGGCAACCCCTTGCGGCGGCAGCAGGCTGCTGCTCTCCTCTCTCAGATAGGGCAGGGACGACAGCCCGCTGGAGGACTGGGGCATTGGCGGGCGCGGGACTGACGATTTGGCGGGGGAGGAGGGGAGGGACAGGTCCGAGGCTGTTGTTGCTTGGGAAGGGCGGATGGGGTTGGATGGGCGGGGGGTGTTGTTGCGGCGGCGCTGGGCAGAGCGGGGGGTTGTGGGGAGGGGGAAGGAGTCGGCGGGTTGGTTGCGGGCGGTGGATGGGGGAGGGCGCGGTTGAAGCGGGCTTTGGCTGGCCGGGATGATGTCCTCTTCTTCTGGGTGGTGGTGGTGCCGCCGCTCGTTGAGTTGCGTCGAGTGGACGATGTCGCTGCGGAGTTGCTCGGCGAGTTCTTGGGAGATGGTGACGCTGCCTGAGCCGGGCTCCTTGTCGTCCATTTCGTCGTTTTCCTCGTCCACTTCCGCAATATCTTCCACGCTCTCTTCCACATCCTCCTCATCCTCCTCAAACTTGACCTCGTCTTCACCCTCCTCCGCAAACAGAGGACACCTCAAATTCGCCAGCAACTGCCCCACCACCGCCGGCGGCAGATACCGATACCTCGGCGGCGCGCCCACCCCCAGCCCATTATCCTCCATATCCTCCAACGGCACCGGGTTATTCAGCTGATACACCTGTACCAGCTTATGCGCGAAAGCATGCCCCGACACGCCAGCATTGAACTCCGCATTCCCCACCCCACTGCCGCTATCAATCTGCCCCGGCTCCTGCGCCGGCCCCAGCGTGGCCATGTACTTAACCTCGCCCGCCTCGGGGGCGTCGGCGTGCGCCGTGAAGATCCAGCAGCGCAGGACCTGGATCGGGAACTTGTACGCGCGGAACTCGTGGTCGCGGCTGCCCTTGATGATCTCGTCGACGATGGCCGCGTCGATCGACGCGATGATGTCGGACCGGTCCGTCTGCGGGCCCAGCGAGCGGATCATCTCCATCGGGACGCGCTGGCTCTCGAGGCCCTGGCTGTAGTATTGCGACCGCGCCTGGGTGTGGCGTTGGTAGATGGGCGAGCTCTTGTGCGGTTTGCGTGGTGTCTCCTTGTAGACTTCTTCGGCTGTCGACGGCGGGGGCAGGGCGATTTGCACTCGCCGGACGACTGGCGTCGGAGTGCTGGGTTCTTTGTCGGTTGACGACTCGGAGCGGGCCAGCTCGGGTGTAGCATCGCGCTTCTTTCCGCTGCCGGGTCGCGGAGTCTTTTGCGAGGCCGCTTTCCGGAGGATAGAAGGGGGGGCGTATTCCTCCTCGGCCTCTCTGGCCGTCTCGTCGGCATCCTCCTCCAGCTGGGGCGTGGCATGGCGTCTCTTGCCACTCGACCCGCCCATGCTCCCGTGGAACTGCGACTCGCGCGGAGCCGGCGTCGGTGTACCCGCCGACTCCGCCTCCTCAACCGTGTTTGGCCCCTCCTCTAGCGCCGCCACCTCCGTTCGTGAACTGCCCAACGCCTGACTAGGCCTCCCCAAGCTCCCACCCATCTCAACCGATGCGGTCCAAAACTGCGAGGCAGTATTCGGGCTGACCTGACTCGCCCTTGCCGCAGCCTGCGATTTCTTTGCCGCCAGCCTAGGCGTCGGCGAACCCTCGCTGGCAGTCGACTCCGCGTCATCCAGCACCCTGACCGCCGGCGTGTCATTCTCCTTGTCCGACCTGCCCACGCTGGCCGGTGTCTCGCCAGCCGCCGCACCAGCAGAGCGCGGCGCCGAGCCGGGATCCGCAGCGATCTCAAACTCGTCCGCGACAACCTCCCGCCGTAGGGGCGTCTGCTGCGCCGACCGGGTGCGATGCGGCGTCGACACTGCCCGGAGGGGAGTCGAGCCAAGACTCTCGAGGTCGTCGTCCGAGTCCGGGATCTCGACAAACATCCTCTTCCTCCTCGCCGTGGGCGTCTCCCCGACCGGCGTCGAGTACACTCCCAACTCCAGACTCCCGACGGGTATCTCAGCCAGCGCCTCCCGTGCCGGCTTCTGCGACGGCGTCGCCACCTCCTCCTCCTTGCCCGGCGACGAGTCGGCCGCTGCGGACGACGACCCCAGTCCGTCGCTGTAGCTGTCCTGGATGACCAAGTTCCGCGGCAGTTTCCCCCCCGCCACCGGCGGCGGCGGCGGCGCCCCCCCCAAATTCGTCGACTTCTGCGTCAGCGGCGACCGGTACGACATGATTGGGCTGTACCCCAGCAGCGGCGTGAACGGCGTCGGCTGCGACGACGGCACCTCCCCCACCCGCACGCGCTTGTTGCTCGGCGTGTGCGGCACCCCCACCCCTTTACCCCTCTCCTTGTTATCCTCCTCCTCATCATCCTCAATCCTCAACCCCGCATCCCTCCCCTCCCCCACCCCAAGAAACTGCGTCAGAGTCTGCGTCCGCGACACCTTCCTCTCCAACGCTGGCACCGCATCCCCCCCAATCGTCCGCCGCCTCTTCAACCCCTTCCCCCTCGCCGCTTCCGCTGCCTCCTTCCCCCTCACCCTTTCCGTCCCCGCCTCCTCCTCCGCCTCCAAATCAAACCCCGCATCAACCCTCAACTCCCCCAGCCCCGGCTGGGACGTGACATACCCCGCCTGCGTCAGCGTCTGCTGCCTCAGACTCCTTCGCTTCTCCACGACTTCTTCCTGTTCCTCCTCGTCGTCTTCAAGGTCCAGCCGCGCGGGGAGGGAGCGCCGCGTCCGGGTGGAGGCACTCCCGTAGGTCCGCACGATCTTGCGGCGCGGGGGGAAGGTGAGCTGTTGGGGCGCGGGGGCGGAGGATTCGTATTTGCGGGAAGGGGGAGGGGCGGATTTGGTGGAGGAGGGGAGGGCGGCGGAGGCGGGGGTTTTGGGTTTTGTTTTTTTGGCGCGGGCCATTTTGTTGGTGTTGCTTTTCTGTCTTGGACTCTTGGTTCTAGGGTGGTTGAGTAGTTGTTTGAGTTTGGTATCGATCGATCGCGGGTTCGTGTTGGTGGTGTTGGTGGTGGTGGTCGAGTCTTGTTGTATTTGTCAGACCACGGGTGTCGCAGTCGCAAGTCAGGAGTGGGCGGGGATCAAGCAGCTCGCGAGCCTGCTGCCTGCTGGTCTCGTTCCTTCCTCCGAGTCCCTCGGGAAAAAGAAACCTTGACCGCAACTTCAACTTCCTAAAATCGGCCCGTAGCTGAGATAGTCGATTCGCTGGTTTGAGTCCTGAAGTTTGGTTTGGTTTGGACTTGGATGTCTTTCGCCAATGTCAGCAAGTCATCAACCAAACCCGCCCAAAGCGCGTCTCCCCCAGCGACGGGCGGCGGTCAACGCGTAAGTGGGGCAGTCTTGGCGCGTGCACCCCAGGCGCGTCCCGTTTAATCCCCCTGTTTTCCTGCAAGCGAGGCATGACATCATCAGCACCACCTCAGCCCAGCTCAACTCCACGCCCGCCAAGTCAAGCACAGAATCTGGCAACCTGATATTTTGGTTTGGGGGTGGTAGCTTCCGTACATATATGGAGTGTTGTGATTACCCCGTTGTATTTCTTTGGCTGGAATTGAAGCAGCCCCTTACAAAAGACTCGGTTACTTTAACTGCCTTTCCCGCCAGCATCACAAGCATCCATCACCGGTCTCGAGGCACACCCACTCAGCATACAATCATACCTTGAATACTACCAACACCACCCCTCAAACATCGAGGATTACCTACAACCCCTTTCCCTCCTCAAAACAAAACAAAAACCGCAAACTAAAAAAGACAAAACAAAAAAAGCCACAAAGCCACCCTCACTTTTCGCAGCCCTCTCCCCACCACCCGCTATCCCCCCCTATCAACTATCAACCCTCTTCGCTTCTTCATTCCCTCAGCAACCCCACCCATCATTCCACTCCAGCCCAAAAAGCCATTCTAGCACCCCATTACCATGCCATTGCCATTTGCCAGTCTAGATAGAATAGGTGCGGTGCAGTGCGATACGTACGAAAGGGGCAAAGAGCAGAAGAATTAATATCCCGAATCATGAATCAGGCCAGCATCCCCCACCGTCAACCACCCATCTCCACCCCACCGCTGCTGACCCAGCTGATCCGTACAAGACTCCCGAAACAACAACACAACACAACAGGAAACAAACACACCTGGTTACCAGTGTAGCTAACCCACCCACCCTCTTTGTTCCTTCCCACCCACCCTGCTCCGTTCTTTCCCTTCCCTCCCACCAGACACCGAGCAGAGAAAAAAAAAACGACTCCAGAATGAGCATCACCCCATCGCCGCCAATCCATGAAAGAACCCCGCGATGTCACCCATCCCCGTAAATGGCAGAACTGACCGAGCTTGTTTCCCCTTAATAACCCCCCACCAAACCACGCCTAGTCCAGTGAATGCTGCCCATCTGGTGACCTCGAGCAGCGATGCCCAAACCAAGCAGAAAAACGCAACGACAGAAAAAAACGAGAAGCGTCTCCGCCCCAAACCACCAAATCACAAATCCCAAGTACAATCAATACCCATCAACATCCACACTGCCGCTCAAGAAAGGTGGAAAGCCCCCTGCCCCTCCTTGATCGCCGTAAACAGCCGTTTCCGCAAGAACTCAATGTCCGAGTAGTCCGGCAGCTTGAGGTAGTTGACACACGTCATGACGCTGGGCAGGTAGTCGTCCGACGTGTAGGGCGCCTCGCTCGGTTTGCAGACCACCGTGAACATGGGCGTCAGCTTCTTGAAGCCTGTTCATTACTCTGTCAGCCATGCTGCTTTGCCATCGGGGACGACGTGGAGACTTACCGCCGATAGGAAGCTTCGGGCTGCCCGTCGTGAACTGCAGGAAGTCGCGACGCTGTGTCGGCGTGAATTCGCTCATGGCCTGCAGCAAGTTCTTGACCGTCTTGCTGTCCATGTTGTACCCGTGGTCCGCCTTGACCGAGTCCATCAGGGCTGTCACAAAGTTAGCAACCTCGCCAATCACCAAATCAACATACCCCAGGAACTCACTCTCGAGAGACCAGTCCTCCTCCACCCGCCCAAACAGCGTGCACAGCTCATCCGGCGTGAACGCGCTCAGCGCCGAGTACGGGAACACCTGCGAGAACCCGGCCCGGAACGCGTCCACTTGCCGACGGACCCCGCTGCCCAGTGTCATGTCAATCACCTTCTCCAGGTAGAGATCGACATTCTCAATCGTCACTTGGGTCTGCGACCCGTTGGGGATGAGCTCCACTTCCGGATAGCCGGGGAGGGTAAAGTCGAGGTAGAGGTCGTCGATCCGGATCTTATCCACCACGATGTTCTCAGTATCGCGGACCTTCTGCGCAGCGCTCCGGTTCGGATCCTCGTCAATCTCCTTCTTGGCCAAGGCGAACCGCTTGACAGCCATGAGTGACCGCGCGATGACAGGATCGACCGACTTGACGGCCCCAAGAGACGGCCGGACCGCCATGGATTCATCGCCGATGCGGAAGAAGATCGAGTTGAAGTTGACGTCGATGATACGGGAGTCGATCATGGACCGCGCCACAAACTTGCCCAGCATCTTGAACAGCTGGAGGATCTTCTCGCCTTCCTCTGAGGCGGCAAACTCCTCGCTGAGCGGTCGCGGAAACAGCCCATTCGGTCCAGAGACAAACTCGTCGTCTCCGTTGGGATCGTTATCGCGCCAGAGCTTGAGCTTCTTTTTGCAGAACTCCTTGGACACATTCGAGTAGAACTCGAGCGTCGGGCCCAGGCCGGTGCCCACTTCGTCAAAGTATTCCACCTCCAGGATGCTCTGTGCGGCGCCATAAAGTTCCATCACCTTGACGGCCGACTCCAAAATCTTGGCCCGGGAGATCCTGACCTTCTGGCGCTGCAAGCGGCCGAGGAACGGCCTATCATCCCTGCGGTCTCGTCGGGATTCTTCCTGAGACTGGGCATTCTGCCAGCGGCTCATAGATCTGGCATAGCCAAATGAGGTGGACTGCAGGAAAAGATGCCGCGTCTCGAACGGGAACAGGAAAGGATAGAGCCTGGCCAGATCCTCGCTCCAGCTCGGCAGGCAATTGCTCGCCACGATCAGCGGCTCCTCCAGCTGCCGATTCAGCTTGGCCGTGAGCTTGGTGTTGACGAACTGCGACAGGGGCTCGACGTTCAGCCTGAGCGTTGCCTTGTTGTCGGCGAGCACGTCATCGATGTTGGCGTTGAGATCGTGCAGCTTCCGGAGCAATCGCAGGATGGAGGCCGTGACCGGTGACTTGGCCAGAGATCCGGGCGTGCTGCCCTCTTCCGACTCGGTTCCGGCGTCGGCCGAACTGCCAAAGGCTGCCGACTCCGGAGGCGGAGGGCCGGGGACCCGTCTAAACTTGATGGGATGCACGGCAGACCAGACACTCCGTCCGAAATGGTCGTCGGTCGTTTTCGCGGAGCTGTGCACGGCCCGGTAGATGGTGGTCTCGTTCGGGACAACCTTGCCGTCAATGCTGAATTCGATGTGCCAGTCTTGAGGCACCGCCTGGATGGCAGCAGCATACGACATGGGCCGCGATGAGGCACCCGGCGTCGGGGTCCCTTGTAGGGCGGCGGTCAGCGCACTCGCACGGCTAGGCGCAGAAGCTGCGGAACGGCTCTGGCTCCGTGAAGGCGTAGGCACCCTAGTCCCGTCCTCCTTCCGAGCGGTAACCTTGCCTCCCACGGCAACCTCCAGGTTGACAGCAGAAGGGTCGGGTGTCGGCGCGTCTTCCATGCCCTCGTCGACGTCGCGCACCACATCGAGGGCGCTCTCGTCGTCCATGTCCTCATCGTCTGAGAGCTGCTTCTCGTCGGCACATTCTAGGGCATTGTCGAGGTCGTCCTCGTCGTCGGGGGGCGGCTGCAGGGGCATGCCCTCCGAGACAGCTTGGCGGCGGGTGGACCGGCGCAGTGCGGTCTTGTCTCTCGAGGATGACGGTTCTGGTGTCGCGGGGGAGTCATTTGAAGGGTCCGACCTGGACTTGGATTTCCGCGCCGAGCGTGAGCCCGAGGGCTGCGCGGGGGCGGCCGCCGGAGGCGGAGGTGGCGGCGTCAGGCCAGAAAACGCCGACGTTGGCAACGACCGCTCCATGAGCCTCGCCGCGGCCGCACTCATGGGATAACCTGACCCGGCCATGGCTGCCAGCGCTCTCGAAACCGCGTCCCTCTTCGACGCACGGGGACGGTCCGAGAGGCTGATCCTAGGCCTCAGGTAGTCGTCCAGAGATTTGAATGTCGTGATGGCATGGATCGAGACCATAATGTTGCGGTAGTGCCGAGGAATGTTCGAATCATCATCGGCCACCAGTTTAAGCCGGATCTGCTTTGCGAGCATCGAAGCCGCACTGCTCCGATTGCTGTCGAAGGAATGGTGGTGGACCGTAATGACCTCGAAATGCTCGGACCTGCTGAGGAGATCCTGGAGCTTGTGGATCAAAACGCTGAGAGGGGTGGCGGGGGAGTCGGCCGTGGCTGTCTTGGGCTTCGACTTGACGGTGTATCCCATAAAAACCTGAAGGAATGCCGACTGCGCAGCGGCGGCGAGCTGCTCGTCGGGGTTGCTGATGACCTCTTCGAGGACGCGAACGACGCCGGAGGCCAGCAACTCGGCGCTTGTGACACTCTCCAACACGTCCGAGTCGAAGTACGACGCCAGGCTCTTGAAAAGCTCCGTGCCGCTCTCCAGGGCAACCTGCGACGGGAAGGTGCGGCGAAGATAGAAATTCTCAATCTCGGTCGCGAGGGCCGACAAGTTATTGAGAATCTCGGTCGCCTTCGTCTTCATGGCCTTGCCCTCTTTTTCGTTTTCGTGCACCTCGAGGAATTTCTTGGCAGTCTCAACGATCCGCGACTTCATAGACGGGAGGTCCGTGACCATGCGGCCAGGAGGCCCCGTGATGGACATGGTTGAGCCTTCGGAGCTGACGGGAGAGGGCGACATGTCGTCACGGTTCCCGTCGTCTTCGTTCTCGTTCTCGTGGTCCTCGTCGTCATCCTCGTCCGACGAGTGGTGAGACGGCTCCTCGTCGTCATCCTCGCCTCTATCATTGTCTTCATCCTCCGCATCGGACCCCTCGTGGTCGGGTTGTTCCTGGCTAGGCTCCGCGGAGGACCTGCTCGATTGCTCGTCCGCTTCTGCCTCGGTCTCGGGCTCGGGCTCGGGCTCAAGCTCGGTCTCAACCACCGGCTCTGGAACCTCCTTGGTGGAGGGTTTCGGTTCGGGTTCCTGTTCTTGAACGCTCAACTTGGAGATTTCGGCAATCACGCCCTCACGGTAGAGTTGGTACTGGTACACCCCGCCCAGGCGTTTCATCAACAAGTCGGCCGCATGTATGGCGAACAGCACCAGGGTGGGGTGGTCCTGCTGCGAAATGATCGAGGCCAAGAAGGACGCGTAGGAGACGGGCTTCAAGGCGTCGACGAGGATCCGCTCGTCCAAGTTTGAGAGCATCTTCAGTTGGGCCATCAGCACCTTTTGCCGAACGCTCAAGTTGACGGTGCTCGAGTATGCGTCCGTGAGCGTGGGGAAGAGGATCATGGAGAATCGCCGGACCTCATCCTTGCAGCTTTCCAGCAGCTCGACCCGCTTCTCGTTCGTAGTCTTGCGGCGCGACCCCACGGACGAGGGCGTGACGGGCTCCGTCGGCCAGCCGAAGTCAACGGGGTCACCCGCGCCGTGGTCGGCAGATTTTGGCAGGCTCGGCAGGAGCTCGCAGACGACGTTGAGAGTCTCGATGATCTGATCGCGCGGGCGGTGGATGAGGGCCTGCATGATAAGAACGCTGTCGAGCTTCGAGGCGAGATCGTCGCTGCCGCTCGGGGGGGAAACACCCGTCAGGATCTGATAGAGTGTCTCGACCACGTTCATCTTGAAGAGCTCGGCCGACAGGCGCGGGCTGGCGCGGGCGGCAAAGGCGAGGACGCGGAGGAACTGGGTGTGAATGTGAGCGCCGATCAGGTTGGTGGTGCCGGGGAGGAGGAGGCGGAGGATGGCCTTGAGCAGGTCAACGCTGATGAGCTCCTCCAGCTTCTGCGGATGAAAGCGGAAGCTCTCGACGATGCGGGTGACGCAGAGGGAGCCCTTCTCGACGACCTTCTGGTCGTTGCTTCCGAGGACATTGAGGAGGATGGGCATGACATCTCGGACGACGGGGAACGAGTCTTGATCGAGATTCTGGCAGCAGTTGGCCGCGGTGGTGACGGCGACGCGCTGCGTGCTAGTTGCGAAGAATTCTAGATACGAGAGGCAGGCAGTCAGGCCGCCTTCGCGGACGATGCTCGACGGATACTCGACCGAGATCTTCTCGAGCGTGCTGAGCGCTTGCTCGGCCAGGTCGATAAACGAGATCTCGAGCAGCTTCTGGCACAAAATTGGGACGGCGTGGCCGTAGACCACATTCGACGTGCTGGCGGGCAGCGCCTCCATGAGGTTGGCGAGGCAGCGGCAGGCTAAGAGCATAATCTCGGGGTTCTCCTCCCCCGTGAGCTCGTTGGGCTGCATCAACGACACCAGCTCCTTCACAAACTGGTCCGGTGAGAAGTTGCCGGAGAGGGTGTCCTCGTTGTGAATCAAGAAGAGCTCTGAGAGCTCCTGCAGAGCGATGAGCTGCATGGTGGGGTCATCCTTCTGCCGGAGGTTGTTCAAGATATCCCTGAGCCTCGAGGACGTGCTCGACACCATGCCGGTCAGGGTGCGGAGGGTGCTAGTCAGACCAGGAACCGGACCTCCCGGGCCACCGAAGCCGCTAAACGGATCGATATCCTCCTCGTCGTATTGGCGCAAGGCCTCCTCCTCGTCGTCATTCTCGTCGCTGTCCTCCGGAAACCTATCCTCGGGGGGCGGGGGAGGAGGGGGCGGGGGCGGAGGGGGTGGGGCGGCGGATGCTTTGTCGTGCTCGTCGGTGCCGCTCATAATGACATCCTGATCTTGAGCATCGTTCGAAACACGCTTCGATCGCCGACTCGAGCCGGGTGTGGGGGCAGCGGCGGCGGCCGGTTCATCTACGTGGGCATGGCCAGGTTAGAGTCTTGGAGGGGGAGAAAGGATGGAGCACGCGGTGCGTCGGCGGCATACCTTGCGCACTTGGAGGGGGCTTCTTATTCCGACTGGATCGCCGACTAGACGATGCTGAGGGGATGTCTTCGGGGAGGTTAGCGGGACCCGCCGGGGCTCTGGAGCAGACATCGAGTTAGCAACTTCAAGATGGCCCCCACTCTTGGTGCGATAGGCATGAACGCACCCTGGACTCGACATGGTCGCGGGTGCCTTGCCCTTGCTGCGGCGTGTTACCGAAGACGAAGTCGGGGCGGGCACTGGAGGCTGTTGGGGCGGCAGCGGTGATGCCTGTGCCACTCGTGGACGCTTGGCCCTCGGTGCGGGCGAAGCTGGCTCGGGAGCGGCGCCCTGGGCCTGGGCCGGCGTGGTATTCTTCTTACGCTTCCGGGTGCTCGGCACCGGAGCCGGGGTCGGTGCGATCGACGGGGGCGCGGGGGCAGATGTGAAGGCGGAAGGCGCAGCGGCAGCGGCGGTAGTAGTGTCGTCGGCCGGGGTCGAGGACGCTGCTGCGAGGCCCGCTGCTGCTTGACGGGCGGACGAGCGGGTGACCCTGGACGACATGAGTAAATATGTGGTCAAATCCTGCCCGGCATGGAGCCGACAGCAGCCAGAGCGTGGATGTGGTTAGGAGAGAAATGAAGAGGGCCAGGTCCTGGAGGGTTCCTGTGTTGTCGGCAGTCGCCAGGGAAGTTGTGGTTGAAGGAGTTGAGGAGGTGGGCGAAGTGGTTCCGTCTGCGGAAGACAGAGACAGAGCATTCGCTGTCAAGTCTGTGGGGCCAGCAGCAGCGAGGTCGATCCGTTCGAGGTGTCCTTGCATGTGTGTGCACCAGCCCAAGACAAATCCGGCGCCGAGCGACCCAAATGCTCGGGTGCAAGAACAGGCTCCGTAGAGTGGCCCCGGCTTATTTATTTTTTCCCTTCTTCTCTTCCCCGTTTGCAGTGGCTTCCGGAATTGCAGGCGGGTGCCGGGGTGCGCTGTGTTCGAGGTGGGTGAGGCGAGGCAGACGGAGGACGGTCGCGCGGGTCTCGATTTCTCGGCTGGGCACGGGGAGCGGCCGATGCACTCAAGCGAGCGAGGGGGGTGAGTGCAGGCGCGTACAGGCCCCAGGCTTTGTCGACACAACACAGGCGCGATAGAAGAGGGAGGGGAGGAAAATAGAAAAATGGAGGGTTGAAGGAGAATGGTGGGGGGAGCAGTACCTGACAGAGGGAGAGAGTTGTGGGACAGAAGAGGCGGCAGCAGCAGAAGTGGCAGTCGATCGAGGGTCGTGGAGAGCGGAAGCGGAAGGAGGGCGAGAGCCTGGAGAGGCAGTCACGGCTGGTGGTAGTGGTGAAGACAGTGGAGATACTGGAGGAGGCACAAGAGGCAGGCGCGATGGATCGTTATCGAGAGCCGATCTGGACCGCGGATTTGCAGAGCGTCGTTCTGCCATGGATTACGCCATCGGGGAGACGGGGAGACGGGCAGGCGGCAGCGGCAGCGGTTCGAGCGGCGGGCAGGGCGGGTGTTCGTGGTCAGAGAGGAGGGAGTGACTGATTCACTTCATGGGCCGACTAAATGGGAGGTGGGAGGTGGGAGATGGAGAGATGGATGGCAGACAGTCTGGGCACCTAGATGAATAATGATGGCTGGCCGATACCTGAGGTAGGGAGGCTTGTTGGGGAATGAATGGGCCAGGTCGGGGGATGGGAGCCGGCCTAATCGGGCAGAGGTGGTTGGCTGGTGGGGATGCTCCAGCGGGAGTCCAGCGTCCAGTGTCCAGCGGGTGGTGCTTGATGGTGGGTGTGGTGGATGTGGTGGGGAGTGCTTGGTGCGTGGTGGTGGGTGCGTGCCAGGTGCATTGATGAGGGCGGCATTCTTCTGGGCCTGGTGTGTTGGAAGCCGCCTGGTTTTGATGTCAGTGCACCTATTGGCGGGTTGGCGGCTCCCCCGTTACTGGGGCCCCCTGCACCAGTGTTGGCCAAGCAAGCTGGCCAGCGCTTGGCGGTGGGGCAGGGGTGGCACGGGCCGGGGGCTGGAACCAACACCACCACTCACATCCAGATCGTGGGAATCCCCTAAATCGACGGTGTCCAGATGGTAATTCAACGGTGTCAACCCCTCGGCCTCACGTCCTACAAAACACCCCATGCCTCGGATACCATTCTGGAGACTGATTCCTGACAGATCGGAAAGGCGAGGGCGAGGGCAACGGCAAGGGGAATAGCGGGGGCAATCGAGCGGGCGACCGCGCAACCTGAAGACGGTTAGACACCGTCGAAGTATGGGGGTAACACCGTCGATTTAGGGATTCGCAGATCGTGGCACCAGAGCATCGACACATGAATAAAGTTGCACAACACCCCCGAGTGACACTAAACCGGGCCACTGACAGACACATTCCCGAGTTCCGCGGCACACCCCTGTCAATGAGGACGGAGGAAAGAAGCTTCATGATCCAGCGAGAGTACTCGCTTCAACAGGATCCGACTCTCGATTTTATCCATTTTCCGCCGCCACAGGTCCTCAACCACGTCATCGCCTCCAATCCCTGAGCCAATTGCAGCATAGCACGCAATAGCCATTCATGCCCAGCACACCACCAGAAGTGCTGCCCAAAAGACTAGACAAGTCTTCTACATAGCTCGGTGGACTTGTTTGAGTCTCGACAATGAGCTTTGCCCAGGCCTACTTGGAGAATGACAGGAACAAACGGCATCCATCACGGGACAAGCCTCATGAGCAAAGGTCTCATGAGCAAAGGTCGCACTCGGCACTGTGCTCAAGCTGCAACACTTACACACAACAAACCAGTGACAGTATCCTTAGGGCTTGAGACTCTAAACACCCTGCTCAACACGTGAAACCAACCATGTTCGGGTCTAACTTTACACCCAAGAAACGAGACAGACCATTCCCTCGCTCTCCTTGCCAGCTTCTGCTGCTGCTGGTGCCTGCCCTGGCTGATGCCTAGAGCACTTCTCACAAACAAGCATTCTCTCCTCTGTTGGTTCTCACTTAACATCCACCCACCCAAATCCACCAACCCTCCCCAGCCCACTCACACCTCCCGCAAGGCAAAACCCCCCATCCCAAAATATCCACCCTCCTCCTCGCTTCAACCCTCTCCATCCCCCCTCGACGCTTTCCTCGCCGCCAACAACCTCAACTCAATCTCCAGCACGCCGCCCTTTCTACAGCCACCTCCCAGGCCGCGGCCCCATCCCTTGCCTCCTCTTTTCCAAGATCGTTGAGTTGAGGGGGGGTTGTGAAGGAGGAGGGGGTAGAGGGGAAGGGAAGGATGGGGGTGTGAGTGGCTGTCACGGGGGGTATGAGGGTGGGTTATGGAAGGGGGGGTATGAGGCGGAGGGGGTGTAGATGGATGGGCTGGGGATACTATCTCTAAGGGGGGATGCAAGAGGAAGCAGGATGGGCTTTTACGCGGGGAGGGTATGAGTTGGGGATGGGAGATGGCTCGGGATGATGGAAGACAGGAAGCTCCATGCCAAGCTCCAGCTCCCGCTGCCCAGCGGAACCCAACAGGCGGATGCCCCACCATCAGCCCCTGGCCAACCCCTGGACGCGGACGCGACGGGCCCTGGCACGGCTTCCGTCGGCACAATTGACATGGGCTTGGTGCTCTCTCCTGGCAGCTGACTTCGTTTCTGTTTCCTCTTTACCGCCGGAACGGACGCTCTCCTCCCTCCCTTTCCCTCAATTGATTGTGATCCGATGAACCATTGAGCTCTCCAATCTCTGTCACCAGTTCCCCCTCCACTTTACCCCCCCTCGGCCAGAAAAGATGAAGAGAATCAGGGTCTCAGGCCCGCGAGCAGCGGGCTTGTTGCGCGGCAGTAGGACCACGTACCAGTCCCCCCTCCTCCTCGTCCCCCAGCAGTCCACGCCGTCCGTCTCTCCGTCACCCCGCCGGCACGCGGGATCCATCTCCCAGCGCCCCGACTCCCCGCACGTCATGTTCCCCGGCGCGGTCAAGTCCGCCTTCAGCCACACGCTCCGCTTCGAGCAACCCTCCACCTACCCTGCCCTCTCGACCTACCGCGCGGTCGACCAGCACGGCGTGGTCGTCGACCCGGAGTTTAAGCCCGACCTGACCGATGAGCAGGTGGTCAAGCTGTACCGCGACATGCTGACGGTTTCCATCATGGACCTGATCATGTTCGACGCGCAGCGCCAGGGCCGGCTAAGCTTCTACATGGTGTCGGCAGGGGAAGAGGCGGTGTCTGTGGCGACGGCCTCGGCGCTGGCGCCGGAGGATGTGGTGTTCTGTCAATACAGGGAACAGGGGGTGTTTAAGCAGAGGGGGTTTACGCTGGGGGATTTTATGAACCAGTTGTTTGCGAATCGGAAGGATCCGGGGAAGGGGAGGAATATGCCGGTGCATTATGGGAGTCGGGAGCTGAATATTGTGGGTTTCTCTCTGTTTTCTCAAGGATTGATATCTGCTTGGTTAGGTACTGACACCCTCTTGTCCCCAGCACACCATATCGTCACCCCTCGCGACCCAGCTCCCGCAGGCGTCGGGCGCCGCGTACGCGCTCAAGATCCAGCGGATGCAGGACCCCAGCATCCCCCCGCGGATCGTGGCGGCGTATTTTGGCGAGGGCGCCGCCAGCGAGGGCGACTTCCACGCGGCGCTCAATATCGCGGCCACGCGGGCGTGTCCCGTGGTGTTCATCTGCCGCAACAACGGGTACGCCATCTCGACGCCGACGCTGGAGCAGTACCGGGGCGACGGGATTGCCAGCCGCGGACTGGGGTACGGAATCGAGACGATCCGGGTCGACGGCAACGACTTCTGGGCGGTGCGCGAGGCGATGAAGAAGGCGCGCAAGCTGGCGTTGCAGGACGGCGGCAAGCCCGTCCTCATCGAGGCCATGACGTACCGCGTCAGCCACCACAGCACGTCGGACGACTCGTTCGCGTACCGCGCCAAGGTGGAAGTGGAGGACTGGAAGCGGCGCGACAACCCCATCGCGCGGCTGCGCAAGTGGATGGAGGCGCGCGGGTGCTGGGACGAGGCCAAGGAGAAGGAGGCGCGCGACAGCATCCGGCGGGATGTGCTCAAGGCGTTTTCTGAGGCGGAGAAGGAGAAGAAGCCGCCAGTCCGGACCATGTTTGAGGATGTCTATGAGGAGCTAACGCCGGACCTGAAGAGCCAGATGAGGGAGCTCAAGAGCCAGCTGGAGAGATACCCGGACGAGTACGACCTCGGCGAGTTTGAGGGCGGGCGGGAGAGTCTAGATGGGTAGAGAGCGAGCGAGCGAGCGAGCAATAAATGAATCTTTCATCCAATGTGCGTGGGTATGTCCGGGCCAGGCAGAGCAAGGGACAGTTTGAACAGGTTGTGCTGAGCTTCCTTCCTCTCTGCTGCACACAACCGACTGGATGCTTGCTGGACGCCAAAAACTTCCACCGCTCAAGAATAGAGAACATCCCTCCAGTTTGGAACCGACCGACTGACCGATTTACCATCCACGACCAACCAACGCGCTGCATCGATCGACGGATCTCTAGAGACTCAAGAACTATCTTGACAACAAGATAAACACAATCACGAAGAAACAACCCGGACAACCGACCACAACCCACCAGCCCCTCCCACAGACAAGCAATGACTCCCGAGGATCGCATCGTCGTCGCCGTGGTGCTCACGCTGAGCTTCACCACCTTCTTTGCCGTCCTGGGCGTCAAGTTTGTCAGGACGAGCAGCCGCTCGGTGGCACAGTCGCACCAGGCTCGAGACACCGAGGCCCAGGCCCAAGCCCAGTAATTGGGTACGTACGAGGTCCAACTCCCAAGGTTGACTCGGCTTCTTGGTGTTAGTGTTGTCTTTGCCGCCATTGCGAAGCGAGCAGACATGCCTGAGCCGAGAGTAACCCCGCCATGGATGCATCTTGGCGGGCGCAAGCTAGGCTGAGAAGCCACAGCGCCAGCCACATCTCTGCCGGGCCGACCCGATTTTCATGCGCTGACCTCGAATTCATCCTCCAGGCCTCGACCCCGGAGCTGCACCGGCACGCCATCCACAGCTCGCAATGGCTGTCCGATCAGCTCTCAGAAGGGCGCTCCCCTCGGTGCGGAGCGCCATCGCACATCCCGAGCACCAAATACGACTGACACGGCCCTTTTCGACCTCGCTCCCCTCTCATGCCCCGAACCCTTCCTCCTCTACCACAGCCCCCGAATATGCGATCCCCGACCCGTCCCGGCCAACACACTTTGGTTTCGAGACCGTCACCGAAGGCGAGAAGCGCGAGCGCGTCGCCGGCGTCTTCACCAGCGTTGCCGAGTCGTATGACCGCATGAACGACCTCATGTCCTTTGGCTGGCACCGCGTGTGGAAGTGCGTCCTCCCTCCCGCCCCTCTTCTCCTCCCACCAAACTAACCCCCCACCGCAGAGACCACTTCGTCGCCTCCCTCAACCCGGGATTTTCCCCTCTCACCTCGGGCCCCGACCCGCGCGGGCCCCAACACATCCTCGACATCGCCGGCGGCACCGGCGACATCGCCTTCCGCATGCTGCGCACCGCCCACGTCCTCAACGGCAACCCCTCCGTCCGCGTCACCATCTCCGACATCAACCGCGCCATGCTCACCGTCGGCAAACAACGCTCCACCACCCTCCCCGCGAGCCAACAAGCGGCCCTCTCCTTCGTCGAAGCCAACGCCGAGAACCTCACCCAGACCCGCCCCCTTCACCCCTACCCCTCTCCGTTGGAACCCACCTCCCCCGACGCCCACGGCAACCCCGAACAAGCCTTCTTCGACCCGGCCACGGCGACCTCCTCCATCCCCGACGCCAGCGTCGACCTCTACACCGTCGCCTTCGGTATCCGCAACTTCAGCAACATCCCCGCCGCCCTGCGCGAGGCGCGCCGCGTGCTCAAGCCCGGCGGCGTGTTCGCCTGCCTCGAGTTCAGCAAGGCCGACCGCTTCCCCGTGTTCAACGCGCTCTACAAGGAGTGGTCGTTCCGCGCCATCCCGCTGATCGGGCAGCTCGTGGCGGCCGACAGGGACAGCTACCAGTATCTGGTGGAGAGTATTGAGAGGTTTCCGAGCCAGAGGGAGTTTCGCGATATGATTGTGGACGCGGGGTTTGTGGTGGCGGGGCAGGGGTGGGAGGACTTGACGGGGGGTGTGGCAGCGATTCATAAGGGGATGAAGCCGAGGGATTGAGGGGTTGAGAGGAGTGTGGATGGATGGGCAGGGGGAGGGGTTGTACAACTGATCCTGAGGAGGAGGGGGAGAGGCGAGGGATCATGTAAGAAATACTGTATATGTACCATAGCCACGTATCTGGCACAGCCGAGCAACAGAACCGTTGAGATCCCATACCAATAAAGACAGGCAGCCCCGGTCTGTCACAGACAGCACTGCAGCCCAGCTTTTCGCAACGTCTAGCCTGGCCTTTTTCCCCCGGATGTTTGATGTCGGTACAGAAGCGGTTGGATATGACCAGCAGTCAAGATGGGCGTAGCAGGGAAAACCGAGACATCCTCACAAACCCATGTAAGATCATGCTACGCCGACAGACGGTCACAGGCGAGAGAAAAAAAGAATCAGGACCTGCAAGTCATCATATTTGACTAACATTTACTCCGTACACAACCATTGACCCAGAGCCCCCCCACCCATCCCCGGCACCACCACCACCACCACCACCAAAGAGACCACCATCACTATTGGCCGAGTTTTTGCCCATTCGCTTCTCCTGTACCTAGGAACAAACTTCCCCCCCCTCGGTCTCCCGCGCCCTCGACCAACTTGCCTCAGCCCCTCCCCAGCCAGCCACCCAGCAACGAAACGCAGCGCAGTACATGGTACACCAGGCCGGGTGGGGGGGGGGGGGGGGG
>MU855512.1:0-23752 GCA_033296695.1 Staphylotrichum tortipilum | reverse complement strand
GGGGGGGGGGGGGGGGGAGTAATATCTCATATTCGTTTTGTTTTGCGGGAGAATATCAATTCAGTTTCAGGCCGGGATTCCTTCGCAGGAGGACCCCGCAGGTAAGGGGGAGGGAGGGAGGTATGTGTCTGTCTTATTCCATGATCTGGCCGTCCGACAAAAGCGCAGGCGGGCAGGCATCCGCAGAGGGACGCAGGTAGGTAGGTAGGTTGGTAGTGAGGACGGGCCGGTCATCCCATCAGCAGAGCGGGAAAAGGAAAAAAGAACAATAGACACGCGGGTGGGAGGGAGGGTGGACAGGACAGGTGTAGTCAAAGAGCAACCCAACCCAACCAAACGACCAAACCAATGCCCAACCAACCAACCAACCAACTCAATCTCTCTTCTAAAAAGAACTCCGCCATCCACATTTCTTCCCTTTCTTCCTTCCAGGGCCCAGTCGCCAAAAGCAGCAACAAGACGTACGAGAAAAAAGATATCTCCGAGTCAAAACAACGAAACAAGTCAGTCAGTCATCCTCACTGCTTCTTTTTGCCCTCATACATCCCATCCCTCCCTTCGCTCACTCCCTCCTGCTCCCTGGCCATCCCTGCCCGCCAGCCGCATCGTCATCTTGTCACTTGCAACCCCCACGTGTATTAACCTCCAAAGTCAAAAGCAAGCCAGCAGAAAACGCGAGCCCAAATCCATCCATCCAGGTTCCGCCGCCACCGAAAGAAACGAGAAAAAAAGTGAAACGGGGGCGCAAAATCCAGGGGGAAAGTGTTGGCCTGCATGGAGCAGGCCGAATATCATCACATCGAAGTTGTGTTGTTGGTGTTGTGGGCGGAGTTGCGGGGTTGGGTGTGCTCGAAGTGGTGGTGGGGTGGTATGATATTGTGTGTTGTGTTGTTTGGGGTATTGTGATGGCTCGACGAGATTTCATCGTTCCATTCCTGTATGATCGCGGGATGTCGGAGGAGGCAGAGCCTGGCGATGTGCGGCAGATGTCGCCAGAGAATGTCGGCCCCATCTCTCCACCAGACTATCCCCCATCTTCAAGCCGAGTCAATCAAGACTCAGCAGCGGGAGCGGGGCTCGAGCCCTCACCCTTCATGCCGCCGCGGGGACCCCGCCCGCGCCCGCGCTCGCCGCCGCGACCACCGCGTCCTCCGCGTCCACCGCGGCGCCCGGCGCCTTCGCTGTCGCTAGCACCTCCACCGCCAGCGCTGCGGTATCCGCTCTGCGAGTTGCTCGCCTCCCGACCACCACGGCTGCTACCCCAGTTGCCAGCGCCGCCGCGCGAAAACTGACGAGCGGGGGGCGAGAAGATCTTGACCAGGGGCTTCGAGCGGTCCTCCTGACCCGGCGCACGGTTCTTCACCTCGTCGGGCAGGCGGTCCATGGCAGCATCCCGGTCTTCCGCCGACTTGAACTGGGCGACCTTGTTGTTTTGACCCCAGCGTTCGATCTTAACAATCCGGGCTTTGTCCTCCTCGGCAAACAGGTCCCGGACCTGGTCATCGCTCTGTGCGTTCATAACAAACAGACCGATAATGTTGTCGGCCGGGTTCTTTGGCGCCAAGGAGCCGGAAGCATCGGCGGAACCTGCAGCAGCCCCGTTAGCGGCCGCCGCACCGGCCTTGTCCTCCTTGGGTGCCGGCGAAGCAGCAGGGGCTGGTTGGGGTGTCGCGGGCTTGGCCTGGGCCGGGGCCGGTGTCGAGGCAGAGGGCCTTGGGGGCTGAGCGGGAGCAGCAGCTCTCGCGGGAGCCGCGGGGGCGGCCGCAGGCAGTGCGGCGGGGGGGGCATGCGTAACGGGGCTGGCGCCCGTGGCGGCGGCGACGGCGGCGGGCTGCTGCGCACTGGCGGATTGTTTAGCGCCGCGGTGAGAAAAGTTGAAGCCCTGCGCGCGCATCTCAGTGCCAATCCGGCCGTCCTGGATCTCGAGGACAAGGAAGCCAAAGGCGGCGTCCGCAAGGTTGAAATTCCACATATTCTTGAATGCGCTCTCGTCCACCTGGCCCAGAGCAGCAGCCGACTGGCCAGCCACGGCGCCGCCAAACGGATTGCCGCCCGCCGCGGTCGTGGGCATCTTCTCGACGACACCCAGTGCGTTCTTAAGCAGGGTTTGTTGCGCCTCGACCTGCGAGATGGCGGGCTCGACCTCCCCCTTGACCGTCTCCCACACATCGTTGAACGAGGCCTTGGAGGCGGCGAGCTTGCCGCGGTAGTGGTCCAGCGTGGGGTTGACGCTGAACTCGTTGTACGAGCTCCCGTAGCGGAAGTGGAGGCCTGCTGAGATGGAGAAATCCGCCTTGAGGTTCACCGAGAGCTGGTTGAGGATGCCCTCGCGAGCGGGCGACGCGTGCGTGATAAAGATGCGGGTCTCGGTCGGGTCGTATACGCGGTTCGCCGTGTCGACGAGCTCGCCCATCTGCAGCAGGGTCGTCCACATGGTTCCCTGGCCACCGGCGATCGTCGTCCGTCCCTCGCCGTTGTCAAACAGCTTGTGCATGACCACGGCGCCACCGAGGCCGAGCAGGCGGAGCTTCACGCCGCCGACCTCGAGCAGCATCGACTGCGCCTCGTCGATGATGTACAGGTTAGGCACCTTGTACTCCTTGGAGCGGAACTTCTCCAGCACGCGCACATCCTCGCAGGCGCCCCATACCGTGTAGACCGGGACATCGAGGGTCAGCTCGCCGCTGATGAGGCGGGGCAGCTCCGAGAGGGGGAGCTCGCTCGCGGGGAATCGCGTCTTGACGGGGCCGGGGACGCCTTGTGCGATGGCCTTCTTGGTCGCCTCGGAGATGAGCGGGGAGTACTGCGCCACGTGCTTCAAGGTCCTGTTTGCAACTGCGTGTCAGCAAACAAGCGTCCAGCGTCTCAACCAGACGCGCCCGGTGTCCACCCACTTCTCAGCGATGCGATCGAGCGAGGTCTCGTCGTAGAAACCGAAATCGCCAGTGTGGATGATGTAGTCGGCGTTGGCTGTCTTGGCCAGCTCGTTGAGCGACCGGAGGTTGCCTTGGTTGGTAGCCTAGTGTTAGCGTGCAAACGCGGCGCGTGGGCAGGATGCCGAGCCGAGGGAGGGGTTCGCACCTCGAACATCTGCGATGCAGAGGACTCTGATGGGGCCGCTCTGGATCACGCGGCCTTGGTTCGGGAGGAGGGGGGTGGCGCCGGGAACCGGGACGGTCTGGTGAGGCGCCGCGCCGTTGGGCAGGTAGCCCTGGCTGTAGGGGTTGTTGCGCGGCTGCGCGGGCACAGTTAGCTCGAGGACCAAAGATATTTGATAATCCGCTGTCGGGGGGTCGAGAGCCATGGCGACAGGCGCGGTCGGATGGGTGGATGGATTCGATGATGGCATCTACCACGAAGCCCACCACTCGCGCTCTCGAGGCACTGGGCTAGCAGAGGGGCTGGTGTGGAGACGGGGCGGGAAGGGGAGCTCACCGATGTCATCCCGCAAATCGGATCGTGGTGCGACTGGTGGTTGTTTGGGGTGTGAGGGAAGGGCAAGGCGAGCTGGTGTTGCAGCTGCTGCAGTTGTTGACGCCGGGATCAGCAGAGGCGAGCACGGAGGCGCGACCAGTGTTCGCAAAAATCAGCTGAGGGGGGGCGCGACCGAGGCGGGTATCAGAAGAACGAGACGAGACAGAGGGAGTGTTGCAGAGGCAACGGTGATGGAACAGGAGAAGAGGTCGCAGCGGGGAGCCAGTCGGTTGCTGATGAGGTCGGGAAGGCGGAAAGGAGAGAGAGAGGCGCGAGAGGAGGAAGGGTGGTGATCGGGACAGTGTCGATCGAGTGGGAGGAAGGTTGGAAGTTTTTCGAAAATTGGAAGTTGCCCAGCCGTGCCTGCTGAGTGCCAAAACCTAAACCCAAATCCCGAGTGGCTGAGAAAGCGAGAAGCACCTGCTCAGGTTCTCCCACTCAGGCCCCAGGCCCCAGGCCACCCCCCAGGGCTGCCTGCAGTGCTGCAGCGCAAGAGCTCAGCAGGCGACGCAGGGGTGAGGTCCCGTTGGCTTGGCCGGATTGGGGCTAGCGCCGCGCTTTGGACCCCACTGAGGCAGGCGGGGAGCGTCGCGACAGGGACAAGCAGAAACACAACAGGCCCATGGATGCCTTGCCATGATACACTCGCCGGCCGCTAGTGTAGGCTGTCGATTGGCTGTCGATTGGCTGACGGCTGTCCAGATTCAAGAACGGACTGGACCTCAAATTTATTTCTCACGCAAACACCTTACCAAGGGAGACGGGGGCAAGTTGAGGAACTCGGGCGACTCACCGTCCAGCCAAAGCAAAACTAGAATATTAACAAGGCTGGATTCCTGGTTTAACTAGGACGCACCAGGCAGTTGGAGCCGCAGCCTTCTCTGCCTTCTCACTCCTGGAACCGACAGCTCGTTGCCAAGACGAGTCTCGGTCAGCTAGAACATACACGAGACAACAGACACCACGTCCACCACCTCAGGATTGTGAACACCATCATCACATAACACGACAAGACTCTCAACACACCAGCAAACCCATCTGGAAGCAAAGCATCTCCCCGCTCAGTTGTTATATATACCCGCCAGCCAGCCTCCCACCCCTCACTATCCTACCCGCCTACAGATACACAACACCACACATGTTACCCCTCCAACGCACCCACACCTACACCCGAGACAAGACTCAACACTCAAGACACAAACCCATCAAAAACAAAACGAATGACCAACCCCCCTGGTACCCATCCTTGAATCCCCACGCCCTCGCCCCCCCACCGCGGTGCAAACAAACAAAAAGAAAACGAGTCCCATCCATGCCAGGCTATGCTTTGAACAATACAAATACAGCAGAAAAAACAACATCACAACTTCCTGACAACACAAAAAAAGCAGAAAAACAAAACAATAAAACAATGCTTCCCGCTTTCTTATCCTCCCCCCCCCTTCCCCAGGTTATGTCCAACCCTAAACTCCACTCTGCCCCCTCTCGCTCTCATTCGCTATCTCTCCCGTGCCGTGCCGTGCCCCTCCCATGAGGGAGCAGAACCACCTCAGCAAGGCAAGGCAACACAAGGCAACGCAAGGCTACTCAGGCAAGGCAGCCCAGATCCCCAGAGAACGACGCCTCACGACGGCGGCGCAAGAGGCACCTGCCCCGCCGGCACGCCCACCCACACCCGCATGCGACTGATGAACGACGCCCGGCGTTGCTGCAGCATCAGCTGCAGCTGCGCTTGCTGCGCGACATACTCGTCCGCCGACTGGCGTTGGTGGCGGGGAGCCGTCGTCTGCTCGCTCATCGGCCGCTGCTGCCGCTGTCCACAGTCAAGCAGGCTGTCCGAGGGGTCGCGGTCGACGACGGTGGACGAGCCGCAGCCTCCGGACGTGCTGTAGTTGTTGGCGCGATCACAGTGGTCCTACCACATGTCGCTGCCGTCATCATCATCGTTGTTGTCGTAGCGCTTGTTGCCGCCGCCGCCGCCGCCGCCGCCCTGGGCGTAGTAGTGGTTATTATTCTGGTGCCCGCCGCCGCCTTGATGGTGGGGGTGGCCGTGCCCATGGGGGTCCGCGTAGGCATCGCCGCCGCCGTTCTGGTGGTGCTGCTGCTGGTGCTCGCTGTGCTCGTACTCGTAGATCTGTGCGTCGTCCACGTAGTGGGAGCCGTCGTGCGGGGCGTCGTATTGGTTGCCAGACTGGGTTGGGTGGTTAGTGAGGGAGGGAGTGGAGGGAGGGATTGGAGTTAACTTGGGGGGCTCACCCGATGGTACTCAAAGTCAAAGTTCCCATCCTGCGCGGCCTGCTGGGCCATCTGCTGCTCCATCTGCAGCTGGGCCTCCTCCGCCTCGCGGCGCTTGCGCTCCTCCTCCTGCCGCTTCTGCTGCGGCGACACGGGGATCTGCAGCTGTGGGTGCATCGCCTGCACCTTGGCGAGGTACGAGTACATGAAGTTGCTGAGCAGCACCTGGCTGTGGAGCGGCCGGCGCGGGTTGGCGAGCTTGATGTGCGCCATACGGTAGATGGCCCGCTCCTCGATGATCGGGAACCGCGTCCACGGGTAGTCGATGTCCGGCTGGAGCAGCCGCGGCGGCGGGTCGGGCGTCCGCGGCCGCTGCTCCTTCTTCCTGTGGCTCGCCTCCTTGTCGCCCTTCTTCTTGGAGCCGCCAAACAGACCGCCAAAGAAGCCCTCCCTGTCCTTCTTGCCCTCGCTCGACTTGCGGTTGGTCTGGTTCTTGTCCTGCGGCAGGCCCTCGATGCTGTCGCGGTCCAGGCGCAGGCTCTCGCGGCCCTTGGGCACATTGTCGATCGAGCTCTGGATGACGTCCATGCGGGCGTGGTCGTGGCTCTTGTCGGCGGTCTTGGCCTTGGCCTTTCGGGCCAGTTCCTCCCGCTGTTCCCGCTCTCGCTCCTTCTCCTTCTCCTTCTCCCGCTTCTTCTTCTCCTTGTCGTCGCTCTTGAACCACTTCCAACTCGAGGTCGACTTGTGTGAAGTTACGCTTTCGTTGTCCTCCTTCTCCTTGGCACGTCTCTCGAGCTTCTTCTCGATGCTGTCGAATGTCGGAATAAAGGTTAGGTTGCTAGTATTAGTGCCGCTGCTTCCAGGTAACGCGTGCGGTTGGTTGATCTCTCCGAGGGCGGCGTTCTGCTTGGCCGAGCCCTGCTCCTTGACACTGCTGGCCCTCGCGGCGGGTGTCGGGAGCTTGGGCTGCTGCTGTTGTTGCTGCTGCTGCGGCGGCTGCCCTGCAACAGGCCGTTTGCTCGAGCGCGCAGGGGGGTCGATAGGTGGCTGGTCCATGTCGCCCTGGAGAGGTAGCCCTTGGGGCGCTGTTTGAAGCGGCTGGGCTTGTTGCGGGTTGTCATCGGCCGGTGGGGTCTCGATTATCTGAGGAACGGCAGGGGCGGAGGAACGCACCGCCGAGGTCGAGGACGACCTGACGGGCAGTACTTCGGTCTTTGGAGGAGAAGAGGGCGTAGAGAGTTCGTCCGTCACGGTCACCGTAGGGAGGTCTCTCGAGAAATTCTGCTGCCTCCGGACCGTCCGTGT
The DNA here is from genome assembly GCA_033296695.1 of Staphylotrichum tortipilum. Taxonomy (NCBI): domain Eukaryota; kingdom Fungi; phylum Ascomycota; class Sordariomycetes; order Sordariales; family Chaetomiaceae; genus Staphylotrichum; species Staphylotrichum tortipilum. The sequence continues at coordinate 16,738 of MU855512.1, read as the reverse complement.
CGGGCGCGAGTAGTTTTCGGTGATGGGCTCGGACTGGACTCGGACGAGGGGCTTTCCGATCGACGGATCTATCGGCGGGACCGGGGGCGGCTCCTCGCTGGAGTCCTGGCCAGTCTGCCTCGACGTGAGGCGCTTGGAGAAGGTCCTGTCACCGTAACGCTGGCTGCCGCCTTTTCGGTAAGTCGTCTTGGTGGACCGCCGTAGGCCCATGCCGGGGGCCATGTGAAGAATGGGGCTGTCGCCCTCGCCGCTCTCCTGCCTTGCCTCTTGCGCCAGCTTCTGCACTGTGGCGGTGGGATCGTTGACCAGCTCGGACAGGCTGAGCTCGGGGGTGTGCTCGGTGAGAGATCGCTGGCGGGCGAGTTGGTCTGCGCCGTCAACAAATCCGTCTCCACCTTCCTGGCCGCTGTTGACCTGACGGGACAGCATCGATTTCTTTCGTCTCAGACTACCCGAATTGTTCCGCTGCATGCCGTCGACGGAGAGGAACGAGTCGCCGGACCGTCGCTTTATCGACTGCACCCGCTTTTCGAGAAAATTCTTGAATGCGGTCGGTTCGAGCCCCGGGTGGACTCGTGCGGGGACCCAGAGCAGGCGGGAAGGGTCGGCCTCGTCGTCGTCGCCGGTCGGTGCTATCGGGGGAATCTCCATCAAGGAGACACCGGAAAACTGGAGGAGGTCGGGGTCGGTGGTGCTGCCAACATCCATCGACATGCGCCGCAGCGCCTGCAGGTTGCTGAGCTCTTGGGCGATGTCGCTCGGGTTGTCGATGCTGGTGAGGGGGAATTGCGAGGCCGACGCGTTTTGAACATCGCGCAAGGACGGGGTCGGAGACAGCGGGGGCAGCGGGGACTTGGGGCGGTCGGCAGTCAACCTGGCAGGAAACGTCTGGGCCTTCTTTATGCCGCCGCCGTACATGCCCTTGGGCTCGGGCGACAGGTAGGTGGTGCCGGAGGTGCTGGTCTGGTCCGAGGTGGTGCGCACCAGCCGCAGGCGGTCACCAACCATGTCGCCCGGCATCTGGGCGGGCTGGTGGTGGTCCAGGTGCTCGCCGCCGTGCTTGGCGGCGATGAAGCTTAGCGGGCGCGAGTCCTCGGCTCCCGAGTCGTCGTCGTCGCCGTACATGGTCCCTATCGCCTCGGTGACGTGGTGGCTCGGGTCGGAGATGGATAGCTGGCTGCCGTGACCGCGTCGGCTCGCAAAGCTGCCGCCAACATCGCGGGGTCGGGTTGAGGTCTGCAAAACGAGGCAAGAGATCAGTCAGTCAGTTAGCCGCACGTCGTACACACAGAGAGCAATTCCTGTTCCACCGGACCCATATTTCGGCCCCCCCTGCGAGTGCGAGGCAGCCGATGTTCCGGAGGCACAGGGCCCCATGCGAGAGCGCGGGATGTACGACTGTGGCCAAGAGCCGGGCCTGCCACGCCGCGGCGGGAGCACTGTGTGGGTTGGGGGGAGGGGGGAGAACGTCGACGCACCATCATCGAGCTTGTGTGTCGGGGCCTCGGGGAGGCAGGATCGAAAGACGGACGCCCTGGAACGAGTCGGCAGAGGGGGACGGTGCGTGGGCAATACTACTGTGTCGTGTGCCTATCATGGGCGGGGAGGAGGATCGCTCTAGGAGACCAGGGCGAGCGTGCTGGTGGTGGTGGGATGGTGTGCGGTGACGGTGAATCAGGGACGGGTGCCCTCGAAGGGTCTGGGATGCGGCGGCGTGTGGTGTGTATGTATATTGTCTGTTGAGGGAGCGTGGGCAGGCAAGCTAGTCGGCGTCGGCGTTCGCGTGGGTGCCTGTCGGCGGCAGCGGGAGCGGCGGAGTTGGTCGTGCTGGCTCTCTACAGGGAGCGGGCCATCAAAGCGGAGGCGGACGAGGACGAGCGAGAGCGAGAGCGGCAGCGGGACACGGGGCGTTTCGGTACAATGTCTCACTGGCGTCGGGGCGGGAGAGCCGTGGCACCTGCGAGCGTGGGAGTCGAGAGGAGCGGATCGGCAGTCGTGATCTGTGCCGCAACCCAGATGTTGCCGCTGGTGGTGGCGGCGGTGGTGGTGTGTGGTGTGGTGGTGATGTTGCTGTGCTCCGAGGGTGCAAGCGGTGGGAGACTTCCGTCATGCAGCAAACTCGACAGCGCAGGTGGTGCCCAGGTGGGGAGGTTGTTCGCTTCGCGGGCACGGGCGCAGGCGCAGGCACAACTGGAGGCACACAGACACCAAGCACTGCACTGAGCACCAGCACAAGGCAAGGCGGGCAAGGCGAGGCACAGATTGCCAGGATGGCGTCTTCTCCTGTTTGGTCACGGCAAAATCAGTCCCGCTTTGGGGGGCTTTGGGAGGGGAGACGACTGGGGGGAGGGGGGGCTGCCCTGTCTGTCTGGTGCCTTTCTGCTGCCCTGTTGGGTTCGCACGGCCGAGATCAGGCGCATCCATCACCCATCCATCCAAACCCACGCTGGGCCGACAGACATCCACTCATCCAAAACAGACACACACCAACCCACCCCCATCTGCCCCATCTCCTGCCCCATCCCGCCCCCTCTTGGCCTTCGAACCCCCTGCTGCATTAGCGAAGCCACCAGCGGCCGTCCCGCAGAACAGAGCAGAGAGTGGCCTCCCCATCACGTGCAGGAGTCATCATGGTGTTAAATTTGGCGCTGGCTGCTCCACCTGCCTGACGTTCTAGGTGCCAACTCCTTTTCTGTCAAAGACGCGCAGCAGGGAAAGTCCTGGCCAACGCGCCGATGCCCTGGAAAGGATCGGTCCACCAGAATCCAGGAGCCCGACAAGGACACATGGCAGTGCTGGGTTTGTGCTGGCTCGTGTTCGGCCTGTTTTCTGTTCATCCCTCCTCCTCCCAGTCCCCCTCCCCCTCTTTGGTCATGCTGCCGCTTCTCGAAGACGGTGTCGCGGGCAGATCCAGGGCAGATCCAAGGCAGATCCGGCCTGTCCCTAGCGAGCCGACGTGGGCGCAGGACGCAGCAGTATCCGCATTCCATGCAACCGCTCGCTGATCTCGGTGCTGCCGCCCTTCCCGCCCTTCCCGGGCTCGTTTCGTTTTCTTTCATGGCCAGCATACTGGGTCGAACTTGCACAGTATTAGCGAGGCCAGGGGCCGCTGCCTGTCGCTTGTTCCGTTTGTTGAGCGCAGATCATCGATGCGCTTCGCCCCGAGACGACGACTGCAGGCTCAAGGCCGATCTCGACTTGTCTCGACTCGTGCCGTCATCATCCCGAGCTGCTGGCTGATCCAACGGTCTGAGACCCACCCGCAGCATCCAGACCTCGAGGGGTAAAACATGCCGCTCTGAGGATTGGTGTGGGGTTCCTTTCTGTCGTCTGGCCTGCCTGCCCAGTCCGGAATCATCACAAAGCAGCCACCAGGAACCAGCAACCATACCAGTGGCATTCGCCGTGGTGGCTCATCGGGCTCAGGCCAAGACGCTTTGGCGCTGGCCCAAGCAAGCATGGTTGCATCATACGCGCTGCTCCTTTTTGCTCCTTGCCCTCGTGCATGATTCACCCGTCTGGGCGGCCAATAAAAGCAGCCCCATCCAACCAACCCGCCGAGCGCCGCAGCTGCTGGCGCCGACTCCCGTCGCAGTGTGGGGGGAGGCAGGTTGTCGTTGGTTGACCAACCGCATCTGGCTGTGAGGGAGCAGATCGAGGGATTCTGGATATGTACGAGTACACGGGCTTGCATATTCTGTTGGCCATTCCATTGGGGCGCTTCAGGTATCAGTACATGGACCTCCAGCTGATTGACAGGAACTGCAGCCGTCGCTATCCCCCTTTTCCACGAGAACACAAACACCCCTCGCTCTTCGAACTGACAGGCAACGGGCCGCACCGACGGACCACGGACCAAACTGACAACCCAAAGGGACATCTCTCATTCAACACCAGATTGCCTCATTCCACCCCCAGCCCAACCGCCCCCCTACACCCTCTTCCTCGCCTCCTCCACCACATCCACCCACACCCCCGGCCGTGCCCTCCTCTCCGCCCCGACCTCCTCCAACACCCTCCCCACCGCAAGCAACCCCTCCTCCGAACACCACTCCCCAGTAACCATCATCCCCACCGGCACCCTCCCCCCCTTCCTCCCCTGCACAAACCCCATCGGCACGCTCAAACTCGGCAGCCCACAAAAGTTCGCCAGCCACACATACTCCATGCTCTCCATCGTCCGGTCCCCGTCGTTCACCCCGTACCGCATCTCGCCCTTCTCGTCGACAATCTCCAGCCCCTCGCACGCCGTCACGGGGGTCGCGATCACCAGCCCCGGATGGGCATCCCACAGCGCGGCCAGGTGCTGCATCAAAAGCCGCCGCAGTTTTTGCGCGAGGAGGTAGTCCGCCGCGGGGGTGACGCGCCCCAGGGCGAGGAGCACGCGGTTGGCGGGGGTGAGGTTGGAGGTTGTGGAGGGGGGCAGGAGGGCGGCCGCGTCGGTGAGCACGGTTAGCGCGTGGGCGAGCTGGCCTTGCGGGAGGAAGGGGATTGTGAGGGGCACGGGGTGGAAGGGGTGCGTCGCGAGGAGGGAGCGGATGAGCGTGTTGAAGAGAGTTTGGATGGCGGGGGTGGCGCGGGAGAGCCAGGCGGTGGGGATGCCGAGGGGGGTTGAGGTTGAGGGGGGCAGGCGGAGGTTTAAAGGGGAGCGGAGCGGGGGGAAGGGGGAGGATGGGTGCGGGGCGGCGATGACGGAGAAGAGAGCCGCAAGGGAATCGATGTCGGACGCCATGGGACCGAGACAGGCGCAGGTGACGCAGACGTTGGGGCCGGGACGGAAGGACAGCCTCCCGTGGGTCGGCTTGAGCCCGAAGACGCCGCAAAGCGCGGCCGGGATGCGGATGCTGCCGCCCCCATCACTCCCCAAACCGATGGGTATCAGCCCCGCGGCCACCGCATACCCCGTCCCCGACGACGACCCGCCCGTGTAGTACCCCCGGTTATGCGGATTCCGCGGCGTGCCGTGCACCGGGTTGTTCCCCGTGGTATCCAGCCCAAACTCATGCATGGACAGCTTCCCCAGGTTGACCGCGCCGGCCGCCTCCAGCCGGCGCACGCACCACGAACTCCCATGTGCAGCATCCCCCTCATCGTCGGGGGAGAAGTACGTATTCCGCGAGCCGAGACACGTCCTGTACCCTTCGACATCGTACTCGTCCTTGACGGCCGTCGGGACGCCGTCGAGCGGGCCTAGCGAGCGGCCCTCTGCGTAGCGCCGCGTGGACGCGGCGGCCGCGGCCAGGACTGTGTCGGCGCGCGTGGAGAACCACGCGAGACTGTGCTCCGTTGGGTTGGGCACGTCGCGCCGGATGAGGGGGAGGAGGGTTTCCGCCACTTGCGTGGGGGTTAGGGTGCCAGAGAGGTAGAGCGTGCGGTAGTCGGCCGCGGAGTAGTACCGCGCTTCGGGGTAGGCGACACGCTTCTGTTCCTCGTTTTCTACGTCCCCAGCGGAGGCATGGCTAGGTTCGGTGCTCTCCGCCGAGTCGGGGAGGGGCACGATCTGCGGCTCGAACCAAGGCTCGTAGGGCTCGAGGTAGGGGGCGATCTGGCGGAGAGAGCCGAAGCCGGTGTTGTGCCAGATCAGTTCGCGGATGAAGCGGAACCACTCCATGCTGGTGGGATGTTAGCAGCTATCCCTGCCGTTTGGCTAGAGCTGGACGGGGACGTACAGATGGGCCGCGACCACGAGAAAGAAGCCCCTGAGGGGCGGGTTCTTGCGTTTGTCATTTTGGTAGGGGATGTCTGGGCTGTGATGGGTCAGTCGTCTGTCGAGTGACGGGGTTTGGTTTGTATGAGGTCTGCACTCACCCGAGCAGGGGCTCAGGACCATTCAGGAATCTTCGGTGTGTCATATTTCCTGGGTTGGTTCAAAGGATGGATGAGAGAGTCAATGATGGCTGCTAACCTCCAAGCTGTGTGTTTATGTATCCTCTACCTAATCCCAGGTCTGGGGCAAGTCTGGGGTCTGGAGGATGCCCGGCCGGCCGCGGGGACCGGGATGTGCGTCAGCGCATGCAAGTCAGTGCAGTGGTTGCAGCCGTCGCTCAAATGCTTCGCCCAAACAAGCCCCGAGCCCTGTTGCAATCCTGGTCAGATCTGGGCAGGACTGGACTGGACACTGATGCTGCGCGTCCAGCATATGATGGCAAACGACCCCATGATTAGCCTGCCCTGCCTGTCCGTCTCGTGTTACGTTCCTGATGTGGGAAGGCTGCCGAGGCACTGGGCAGGGGATGGTTGACGCAGCCTCAACTTGAGCTGGACTTCAGACGGACCTCCAGTCGGTGCCTCCAGGCTGACGCCATGTTCCGTTTGCTTCTGAATTGGTTTCAATTGATATTACTGCCTGTCTCGGGGTGGCATTTGGGAGAACCAAGGAGAAGCAAAATTGGTCCGTGTCAACTGTCGATTCTTTGTTTTCTGGAGAGGAGCAGGAGGATGGTCAGTTTCAGGGCCAAGAGTAACAGGCATGGCATGATGGATGGCCTCTCCACAACATGTCATGTCACTGCAGGCAGAGAACCCAAGCCAGTGGCAACCCCGCATATCCCGCCCCTCATTCCCTGAGGAAGAGACAAAAACACCCTGCACTGTTGGTGATGCATTAGAGTTCAGCATTCGCCCAATATCTTTACTGTGTATTATGACAACTTGCACTCATCGTTTGCAGGGCACAGCCCACTGCATGCACCCTCCTGTCCTACCCCCCATCACTGAACGCTGTCTGATGTGGTGCCTGGTCCGTGCTCCAGTGACTGATTCCCAACTTCAGGTTCCTTCCACCTTCAAAACGGCTCAAAAGGGGCGTCTCGCACTCTTGCAAATCTCTTCGCCATCCCCAGCGCGACCACGATGCTTGACCTCTACACACAAATTCTGAACGGCTCCTCTTCCCACGGCCTTTGCAGCTCTCGCAGTCTCTCACAGCCCCAACTTCTCATTCATTTCGACCAAACGACGACAGACTGGGGATGACAGGACGCATGCGCTCACCCGGCGCCGACACCGGCGACATGGCCGAACTGAACCGAATCAAGTTGATGGTTTGTGCTCCCCGTTGTCACTGTCCTTTTCTCTCACGGACCAGATCATCCTCCCTTCCCCGAGCATACCCCGCGCAAACCGGCGCATACCAAAAGACACCATCCGATCATGAACCTTGCTTACTGCTTATCACGAGCACTTGTGATGGGACAAACGCCTGGACTTCATGCTGACAGAGTCCCGTTAGGAGGAGTTCTCATCTGTCCTGGACGAGTCGCTCATCGTCCTGATTGCCAACGAGCGAGACCTGGTCAAGGACTATGCCGACATCCGGCACATCCTCAACGAGCTCGCCGAGCCAGCCCGCGCTGAGGCCGCCACGGGGTTTGACCCCTCGGGGCTAGGCTGCGCCGACCTCGAGGCGCTGCGCCTCGACGAGACCACCACCAGTGGCGGCAACGGAAACGGGCTCGACTCGCCCGGCGAGTATGCCACCACCATCTCGGACTACTCGGACCAGCCCGAGGCCCAGAGACTCACCGAGCGGACCAACCTGACGGACGACGAGAAGATCGAGGAGCTCAAGCTTCTCTTCCGCGACACCTTCAGGGATCACACCCTCCGCTACGTGCTGAGGCAAGTGGGCGGCGATCTCGACCAGGCATTTGACGAGCTGCTCAACCGCCAGTTTCTCGCGGATGAGGGCCTCCTTCCCAAGGGCGTCGACGGGTTTTTCACAGCGGACGAAGCCCAGCAGCCGTCGTCCAAGGCCAAGGCCCGCCGTAACAAAAACGGGAACGCAAAGAGAAGGAAACAGACAGTCGCAATCGAGTACAAGTCCGTCTCGTCCGCGACCGCCGGCGAAGAGCTCGAATGCGCCAAGGACTTTGCCCGCCCGACCGACGCCCGCGGTGCTGCCCTCAAACGCCACACAGCCTCGCCCGCTCCTGCTCCTGCTGCTGCCACCCTCACACGGTCAGCCACAACGACCGCTCAGCCCGCGCGACCCTCCCCGTCCACGATCCCCGCCGATTTTGGAGCCGCCGACCTCCGCGCTGCCGCCGCCCTCCGGCGGATGGGCCCGCTCGGCCGCCAAGGCGCGGCCGTGTACCTCGACCGCGCCAGAGAGGCGCGCGGGGCCTTCACGGCGCACGCATCCCACGCCGCCGAGCAGCACGTCGACGGGCAGAGCACTGACACCATGATCGACCTGCACGGCGTGGTGGTCATGGACGGGGTGCGCATCGCCAAGCAGAGGGTTTGGAGCTGGTGGAACGGGCTGGGCGAGAATCGGAGGGTGCTGGCGCGGGAGCCCGGGTTTACCATCGTCACGGGGGTCGGGAAGCATAGTGCTGGCGGGGTGTCGAGGTTGAGGCAGGCGGTGGGAGTGTACCTGAGGAATGATGGGTGGAGGGTTGAGACGTTGACGGGGAGGTTTCATGTTACGGGGAGGGTGTGAGGGTGGGGTAATTCGTCGGGTTGGTGCCCGGGTGGGATGGGCAAGGTCGTGGTCCGGGCGGATGCGTGAGCCATGCCCAAAGCACGTTTATCATCGCCTGCTACGAAGTAGAGCCTGAGGTTGGGAGGGGTGGCGTGGAATCTCGCCGAGTCGGTGGAAAGTCGGTTGCTGGCCATGGCAGCTGGGGTGGGAACTGTGGCGTGTTTATTGCAGGAGAGACAATGTGTTCAGTAGATATTACAGATCACTGGCCTGAGATTTGTGTTGAGGAGATGAGATGATGACATGGCTGCGCCATCTCGAGCTGCGAGTTTGGCCAAATAGAGCCCACCTATTTTCTCATATGCCGCCCTTTTCTCTAGTATTTCCCTTTTAACTGTAACTTTTCTATTGCCACTACACAGTGGCAACAACTCTACTCTGTATTGTGAGTTGTTGAGCTTATCTCGCAGTGTTTGTGATGCTTGTTGTGATGCTGTTGTCTGTTTGTTGGGGGCCTGACAGGGGCCATACAGGGGCCCCCAGCCACCAGCGGCACCAGACGGCAGCCCCAGGAACCCGAGGCCCCGGCGGTGGGAGCCCGCCAATCAGCGCCGCCGGGAGCCTGTCAGCCGGATCCCATGACGCATGACGGCATGGGGCCTGCGCCTGGGGACGCCTGCCAGCGGTCGCCTGTTATCGTGACCTCCCAACATCAATCAACTCTCAACACCCAACACCCAGCTTCGGACATCTCCCTTCGTTTCTACCCCGTACGCCCCGCCATCGACAGAACGGGGAACATCGATCAACAACCGCTTGCTTGGCATTCCATCGCTGTTCGAGCCACCCCTAGCGAAGCTCGAGTTGTGCCGTCGAGCGGCTGACAACCTCGTCCTGACCATCGACACCGACGTCAACACTACCTCCTACCGCCGACACCACACCCACCACCGACAACAGCCATCGACAGCCGACCACACACCGCTGCCCACCGGCCCCGACTGGCCGCCCTCCGACCATGACGAGACTCTCGGGGCTCGTCGCCTCGGGCGGGCTCCTGCTGGCATCGCTCGGGTCCGCTGTCGCCGACGTCTACACCCCCAAACATGAAGCTGGTCGCTGTGCGATCCGCGGCCACTGCGGCGCCAAGCGGGTCTTTGGCAGCCAGCTGCCCTGCGTCGACAACGGGCTCGCCGCGGAGCCCGACGCCAAACTGCGCCAGCAGCTGACGGACCTCTGCGGTCCCAAATGGGCCCAGGGTCCCGTCTGCTGCAACGCCGAGCAGGTCGACGCCCTCAAGTCCAACCTCCAGACCGCCAACCAAATAATATCCACATGTCCCGCCTGCAAGGACAACTTCTACAACATGTTCTGCACCTTCACCTGCTCCCCCGACCAGTCGCTCTTTATCAACGTCACCAAGACCATGGAGAAGAACGGCAAGACGCTCGTCACGGAGCTGGACCAGCTCATCTCGCCCGAGTACGGCACGGGGTTCTATGACAGCTGCAAGGACGTCAAGTTTGGCCCGACAAACTCGCGCGCCATGGATTTGATCGGCGGCGGCGCCAAGAACTACTCCCAGCTGCTCAAGTTCCTCGGCCAGGAGCGCTTCGGAGGGTCCCCCTTCCAGATCAACTTCCCTGCCAAGTACCAGGAGCCCAACATGGAGCCCCTGCCCATGACGCCCAAGAAGTGCAACGATCCCGACCCCAGCTTCCGCTGCGCCTGCATTGACTGCCCGGCAGAGTGCCCCAAGCTCCCGGACGTCAAGGAGGCGAGGTCGTGCCACGTCGGGGCCCTGCCGTGCCTCTCCTTCGCCTCCATTATCACTTACAGTGCGTTGCTACTCATGTTCGGCGGCGCCCTGGCCGGCCGCTTCGCCTGGACCAGGCACGCTAAGCGCAGGAGTGAGCGCCTGCGCCTCCTCACCGACGCCGCCCCCAGCGACGACGAGGACGAGGGCGACCTCACCGAGAACGGCGCCATGTTCGACCGCCCGCAGAACACGTACCTCGTCAACACGTGGTGCGACGCCACCTTCTCGCAGCTCGGCCACATGGCCGCGCGGTTCCCCGCCCTGACCATCTCGAGCAGCACCCTCGCAGTGCTCCTTCTCAGCGTCGGCTGGTTCCACTTTGAGATCGAGAAGGACCCGGCCCGCCTGTGGGTGAGCCCGACGTCTGAGGCGGCGCAGGAGAAGGCGTTCTTCGACGAGAACTTTAACCCCTTCTACCGCACCGAGAAGGTGTTTTTGGTGAATGATCTGGACCCCGCGGGCCCCGGCCCCGTGTTGAGCTACGAGACCCTGTTGTGGTGGATGGATGTGGAGAAGAGCGTGCGGCAGCTGCGGGGTCCCAGGTATGGCAGCAAGCTCGAGGACCTGTGCCTGATGCCGACGAACGATGCCTGCGTGGTGCAGTCCGTTTCGGCCTACTTCCAGGATGATCCCGATTTGGTTGACCGCGACGGCTGGAAGGACCGGCTGCGGGAGTGCGCCGATTCGCCCGTCGGGTGCCGCCCGGAGTACGGCCAGCCCCTGGAGCCCAACATGATTCTGGGAGGGTATGCCGAGTCTGGCGACCCGACCGAGGCAACGGCCATGACTGTCACCTGGGTCCTGAACAACTACGCCGAGGACTCCCCGGAGGTGGACCGCGCGATGGACTGGGAGGAGGCCATGAAGAACAGGCTGCTGGCGCTGCAGGACGAGGCGAAGGAGCGCGGCCTGAGACTGTCGTTTTCCACCGAGATCAGCCTCGAGGAGGAGCTCAACAAGTCGACCAACACCGACGCCAAGATCATCGTCATCAGCTACATCATCATGTTTTTGTATGCGTCCATCGCGCTCGGCTCGACGACGCTGTCGTTCAAGGACTTTATCCGCAACCCGGCCATCTCCCTGGTCGAGTCCAAGTTCACGCTCGGCGTGGTGGGAATCATCATTGTGTTGATGTCCATCACGGCGTCCATCGGGCTGTTCTCCTGGGTCGGTCTGAGGGCAACGCTGATCATTGTCGACGTCATCCCGTTCATCGTCCTCGCCGTCGGTGTCGACAACATCTTTTTGATTGTCCACGAGTTCGAGCGTGTCAACATTAGCCACCCCGACGACGTGGTCGAGGTCCGCATCTCAAGAGCCCTGGGACGCATGGGCCCGTCAATCCTCTTCTCGGCCATCACTGAGACCATCTGCTTCGCGCTGGGCGCGTTTGTCGGCATGCCCGCCGTGCGCAACTTTGCCGTCTACGCCGCCGGCGCCGTCTTCATCAACGCCATCCTCCAGGTCACCATGTTCGTCTCGGTTCTTACGCTGAACCAGATCAGGGTCGAGGACTCGCGCGCCGACTGCTTCCCGTGCGTGCAGATAAAGTCGGCGAGGATACACCTGACGGGGAACGGGAGCACCGGCGGGGCGAGGTACTACGAGGCGCCGGCCGAGAGCATGCTGCAGCAGTTCATCCGCAAGACGTATGCGCCCAAGCTGCTGGGGAAGAAGGTCAAGGTTGCGGTTGTGGCTGTGTTCTTGGGCATCTTTGCTGCCGCGGTGGCGTTGTTCCCCGAGATCGAGTTGGGGCTGGACCAGCGCGTCGCGATCCCCGACGACTCGTACCTGATCCCGTACTTTAACGATCTCTACGACTACTTCGACGCGGGCCCGCCGGTCTACTTTGTCACGCGCGAGTTCAACGGCACCAGCCGGGACCAGCAGCAGCAGATCTGCTCGCGCTTCACCACGTGCGAGCAGATGTCGCTGACCAACATTCTCGAGCAGGAGCGCAAGCGCGAGGCGGTGTCGTACATCTCGTCGCCCACCGCCGGGTGGATGGACGACTTCTTCCAGTGGCTCAACCCGGACAACGAGGCGTGCTGCGTCGACCGACGGCGGCCGTGCTTCTGGCGGCGCGAGCCGGGCTGGAACATCACGCTGGCGGGCATGCCCGAGGGCGACGAGTTTGTCGCGTACCTCAAGCGCTTCCTCAACTCGCCCACCAACGAGAACTGCCCGCTGGCTGGGCAGGCGTCGTACGGGGATGCGGTCGTCGTCGACCAGGCCCGCAGGACCATCAAGGCCAGCCACTTCCGCACGATGCATTCCCCGCTGCGCAGCCAGGACGACTTCATCAAGGCGTACGCCGCCGCCCGCCGCATCGCAAACGATGTCAGCAGGAGCACCGGTCTGTCGGTCTTCCCCTACTCGGTGTTTTACATCTTCTTCGACCAGTACGCGACCATCGTGTCCCTCACTGCAACCCTGCTCGGATCAGCGGTGGGCATCGTCTTTTTAGTCTCTGCCGTCCTCCTCGGGTCGGTCCTCACGGCGGGCGTGGTGACCGCCACGGTGGTGATGGCGCTGGCGGATATCGTCGGCGCGATGGCGCTCATGGGCGTCAGCCTCAACGCGGTCTCGCTCGTTAACCTAATCATCTGCGTCGGCATCGCGGTCGAGTTCTGCGCCCACATTGCCCGCGCCTTCATGTTTCCGTCGCGGACGTTCATGGAGCGCGCAAGGAACCGCTTCCGCGGGCGCGACGCGCGTGCGTGGACGGCGCTGGCGAATGTGGGGGGTAGTGTGTTCTCGGGGATCACGGTGACCAAGATACTGGGGGTTGCGGTGTTGGCGTTTACGCGGAGCAAGATCTTTGAGATTTATTACTTTAGGGTGTGGGTTGCGCTAGTGGCGTCGGCGGCGGGGCACGCCTTGGTGTTTTTGCCCGTGGCGCTGTCGCTGGCCGGGGGTGGGGGTTATGTAGACCCTGAGAGTGAGGGGGGGTTGGAGGAGGATCTGGCGAGCAGGCGGTACCGCGCGCTGGTGCCGGAGGGGGAGACGGATTCGGAGGAGGATGAGGAGGAGGAGGATTAGAGGACCTCGGTGGTGCGCCGGCGGGTGGCGGGGGTCGACGCGAGGAGGGAGGTCGTGCTTTCGATGGATGGTATCACCAAGGGGCTGGGAAAGGATGGGCAGCCCACCACCAACAATATACAACAAGATTTTCAACCATCCCCGCGACCCCAACCCCGCCGCCCGGACATTCTCCGCCACCGCCGCCTTCTCACAGTCGACAACGTGCCCTTCCACGTGCTCGACCGCGCGGGCGCCGTGCCCGACGAGGACCTTGCATTCGGGATGGACCTGACGCGGGAAGAGTCGCGCGCGGTCGGGACAGCGGTCACCGCCCGTGCGGAAGTCCCTGTGCCTGACGATGCGGTGCCCAGGCTGGGGTCGAAACCGCCGGGGAGGGCGGCGTCAGGGTTTGCGGGGTTTGTTGCGGAGGGGGGCTCGAAGTGGCGGGAGGAGGGTGAGGCGGAGGGGGTTGTGGGGGGGGGCGAGGGGGGGGGGGGGGGGGGGGGGGCTGCCGGGTGGGTTGGAGGGGGTGTTGGGGCGGACTGAAGAGGGGAGGATGATGATGAGTTGTGTGATTGGGGAGGTGGGGGGTGGTGATGGGGGGGATGGGAGGAAAGCGGTTGTTGGTGGTGGTGGACTGGGAAGGGTGGGTGAGTCTTTGGTGGTATTTGGGGCGGGGGAGGGAAGGGTTGGCGAGCGGGTGATGGTGTTTGGGCCAGGGGAGATGATTCCGCAGGGGGCGAGGGTTGAGAAAGGGAAGGGGAGGGCGGTGGGGGATGAAGATTGAGGAGTTTTGGGTTCTGGGTTCTGGGTTTCAAGGGGATAGCGAGTTTGACATTATTACATTACACTGTAGCAGCAACAGCAGTAGCATATCAGACATGGAGTATCGGGGGTAGGTCGTGGGTTGCTTCAGTGGTTTGGTTGTATTTTCTCTTCTTGTCTGCATGGTTTATTTGAGGGTGGTGGTGCTGGAGGTTGGACTATCTGGGGGCTTGGGGGGGACTGGATAGACCAGCGGTTTGGTGTGATTTGGTGCATGGGGGATGAGAGGCAAGACATGACCTGTTAATCAATATTTGACTCAAGATGCCACTGGTCGTCGTCCAAGGTGCGGGTGATTCCCCTTCTTCTCAGCATGGTTCATTTTAAGGATGCTGGTGATGGGGATTGTACGTTTTGGGGGCGATGGTGTTGGGGACTGGGTAGACTAGCGGTTTGGCGGGTTGGGGTGCATGGGAGGCGAGAGGCAAGATAGCCTGTTTATTAATAACTATTTAACTTGAGATGAAAGGAAGTCGATGTTGTCGATGTGATGTTGCAGTGGTGGTGTTGAGGGCAAGCAGTCTGGGCGTGCTGGTGTTGGCCCAGCGCGCTTACGTCATCCGCTAGCTGGTTTCAGCGCGCTGTCAGCTGCTCCGAAGCCCCGTCTGGCCACTGCCAGCGGGAATCAGGCGCAAAAACATCTGCCGAAACAACCCAAGAAACCAACAACCACAGCGCTGCAGCCAGGCTAGCGCGGCGACGAGACACGGCTTCGGCACATGTCTGACTGCTTGCCCCTGCCCGCCGGTTTATCCTGCTGCCCCGTGGCCCTTGCCTGTGCCTCTGCGGCCTTTTGAGCCGTGAGAAGCCTGCGTGTTCAGCTGACGGGGGGTGTTGTGTTTGGTTCTTGAGGCCGAAGACGCGAGGTTGACGGCAGTTCGTTGTATTTGTCTACTGGGTATGTCGCAAACGGAGATGCAGAAACGCAGAGAGAGACAACAGGTTTGTGATGTTGCTGTGGGGTTCAGTGCCAACCCGCGCTGGATTGGCGCGCTTGAGCATCTCACATCACTGTCATCACATCTCTCAGCAATTGGAAAATAACCACCCGTCTTGTCATGTGTCCGGCGACAGATGGACACGGCACCATCTCGCGTGCCGTTCGCGCAGAGACAGACAGACAGATAGAACATATAATATGCCTCCAGATTATGCGCGCCGGCACCTCTTCCCGGGTTGGCAGCCCTGCGTTGCGTCGTCGTCCAAGATGCAACCAAGCCTTGCTCGCTCACCAGCAGGAACTTTAGATAGACAGGCTGCTGCACACCTGCACGGTCTGCAGCCCGTCGGTTTTTCCTCTTTTTCTACTTGACGCCCTCTGCGCCATCCGCACGTTTCCAGAACAACCCGCAGAACGTCGCCAGCCCAGCCCGCCCTGCGCCGTCAATGACACCATGCCGACCGCGCGAGCTGCCATCCCATGGCGTCCAGCAGCTGATGCGGTTGGTGGCCCCCCAATCCTCGATGCGGGCGATGGCTGCACCCACCACGCCGGCGCCAAGACGAGACGACGGGAAGTCCATGTGGGGGCAAATCCTGGGGGCCAAGCAGCTGTGGGGGGGGGAGGACATGGGAGGGGGTCAAGATGGGGAAGACGGGGCTTGTTTTGTGTTGCCAAGGCACGGCGAGTCTCCACGGGCTGGCCCAGCGGGAGTCCAGGGAGTCCAACCCCAAGCCGCAATGGGCGCAATTGAGCTGGTCGATTGGACCTGACATCTGCCGATGGATATTGGGGGGCAAAGAGATTGGCCCCAGCCGTTGACCCCTCCCCCCCATCCCTCCCTCTGGCTCCCCCTCCGGCCCCCCCTTCGCCCCCCTTCACCCTTCACACCCACACCCACCACCCACATCACTCTCTGCTGACCCAAGGCGGCCTGTCTTGGGTGCTCCACGCGCCCCACCATTCCTGCGCACCCCCGGGCCCGGCAATACAGTTCCACCGTTCGTTCGTTCGAGTTGGCTGTCTGTCAAGCCCTGCCGCCGCCGGCACCACGCACCAGCTCGGGCGGCGGATCGCGCGGCTTGTCTCTCTCTGTCTCTCTCCCTGTGTGTGTGAACCCTCTGCCGAGGACGCCCTAGGGTGCTCGTTCCGTGCTTCCATTCTGCCAGCCAGCCAGCCAGTCGGTCAGTCAGTCACTGTCTGACACGTTGGCCCAAGCATGTTGCCCCATCTCACACAGACATGCACAGAACCCGGACCTGTCTCGGCATGTTGGCCACCACCCGGCACGACGGAGAGGTCATGCCCTCCGTCACCCACGCCGGCCCTCGCTCACAATCCGGGAATACCACCTCCACGTCCAAGCGTGGCCCTACCTTCACTCCCGGGTAGCGCTGGCTGGCCTCGCCTGCCAATATCCTCCCGCTCGTGGCATGCCAGGATCCCCTCGTACACGCCCGCAACCAGGGACTCGAACCATGCTGTCATGAATTAACTGCCAGAGCAGAGGTGCCATGCTCCCCGATTCGGCCTGCCTGTCGGCTGGCTATTCGACGGCATACCCCGACCTGATGCCCGTGCAGCAGCTCGGCACTGGCGGGAGCCCCCTCGGGTCAGGGACCCCCCCAAGGGAGATAAAGAGCTGCATACTCCATACATAGTAGCACACGCCCGCCCACACTCAATCCACTTACACGCCCCC
>MU855511.1:12806-37744 GCA_033296695.1 Staphylotrichum tortipilum | reverse complement strand
CCCTCCCCCCAGCCCTCAGAGCCACTTCAACTTGGCAACGTGATCTGCCTTCTTTTTGCTCTGCTTCACAAAGCCTATCATCCTCAGCTCCGCCAGACCGCGGTAGAACCCCACCAGCGCCGCCCTCTCCCCATCCCCGTCCTCCTCCTCCCCATCCCCATCCTCACCCACCACCAGCGCACGAAACGCCGCCCACAAATCCGCCACGTTCACCAGCGCCCCGGCCTCGAGGTACAAATGGTACAGCACCGCGGTCGCCGGCAAGCTGGGCGCGATCCCGCCCGCCGCCGCGGTCCCCGCGCAGCACGCGCACGCGAGGTAGTCGTGCGGCCGCGCGAGGGCGCGCGCGAATGTCGCACCGGGGCGGGGGACGAAGACGTCGCGGTAGGGGGCGCGGGTGTCGAGCGCGCAGGTCTCGTGCAGGAAGAGGGCGGCGAGGGGGTCGCTGTGGAGGGATTGTGCCAGGATGGTGAATAGAGCGTCGATGGCGGCGGAAAAGGCCTTGTCCTCGTCGGTGAGGGCGGCCGAGTCGCGGCTGAGCTGGACTTTTTGGGCGACGACCGTGGTGCGCACGACGCGGGAGTGGGCGCTGTATTTGCTTTTGAGGGCGGCGCCGTTGGTTTTGGAGCGAGACAGGAGGCCGTCTACTTCGTCGCGGAGGTCGGTCAGGGGGTGGACGAAGTCGTCGGCTGCGTCGGATTCCCAGCCGGCGAGGCCTAGCTCGGGACTGCCGGCGCGGACGGCGGCGAGGAGGCGGTCGATGAGCGCGAGGAAGTCGGACGGGCTGAGCTGTCGCGCGGCGTCTTCGAGCGGGAGCGTGCCGGTGGATTGGGATATGTCGATGCCCTCGCTCAGGGCAAGGATGTAGAGCTCGGTGAAGGATAAGGAGGTCAAACCGGAGCACGTCAGGAGGTGCAGGGCGCGCAGCAGGTGCAGGATGTACTCGTCCCGCTTCTGCCCCTGCTCCAGGATCTGGGCGGCGAGGTACTCGTCGTCCTCGATCAGCGACTGCGCGTGGGTCAGCTGCCGCGCCTCGACGGCCGCCTCGGCCTGGGCCTTGAACGAATCGAGCGTCCGGACGGCCTCGATGTGCTCGGGCTGCAGCATGCCGCGGTCGAGCCTGTCGGCGCCCGCGAGCAGCACGCTCAGGGGGTTGGCGTAGAAGTGGCACATGTAGGCGTACTTGAGCGAGCTGATGAAGACCTGGATGCCGGCGACCTGGTCGCGCTGGCGGTCGACCAGGGTGCGGAGCAGCGATGGCCCGATGCGCAGGGTCGCCTGGGTGCCCGCGACGGCGCTCTTGATAACGCTCTCGAGGACCGAGTTGGCTTGCACGACGTCGAACTGGGCGCCGTAGAGCAGACGGGCTGTGGACTTGAGCAGGCGCGCCTGGAACAGCTCGACCGACGTGGCGACGCCGAAGAGGAGGTCAAAGTGGATGCGGCCTCGCCAGGAGCTGTCGAGGTCAGTTAATGCTCGGGTTCGTAGTAGCAGACTTGAAAGGGACTTACTGGAAAAGAGTAATCAGATCGGTCAGCAGGCCCGTCTCAAAGGCCTCGCTGTCCTGGAACGCCACCACCACGCGCGGGGGCTCCTGCTGCTGCTTCTGCTGCTGCCCAAGACACCCATGCAGCGACTCGAGGTCATAGTCAAGATACTTCCTCCCCTGGCATCACCGTTAGCCTCACCCCCTCAAACCACCCCCCAACCTCAGTCCAAGAACAACTTACCCCCTGCACAAGCTCAACCTCCCCATCATCCTCCGTACCCCTTGCGGTAGCATCACAAATAATCTTCTTCAGCGCCGCCTTCAGATTCGGCGCCTCGCTCGCGCGCAGGCGCACAAACCTGGCCTGCGCGGCCGCGCCCAGCCGTTCGGCGAGCTGCTCAAACAGCAGATCCTGCAAGGCAATGTTTGGGCCGGTGATGATGAAGCCGGCGGTGAGTTTGCCGCTGCGAGAGGGTCAGCCAACCAACACCCATCCAACAACCCCTTGACAGAGACAGCGAGAGAAAGGAGAGAGGGACCTACGTCTCCTCCCCCGCGGCACCCCCCAAAAATCCCGTCACCTCATCCAGCGTCGCCCCGTTCGCCTCCCTCAACACGCCCTGGATGCGCTCCTCCAGCACGGGCCAGGCGGTCTCGAAGAGGGTCCTGCGCAGGCGGGCCGCGTGGGCGCTCTCAGCGCCGCCGAAGAGGGCTGGCCAGGCGGGGCAGGCGGCGGCAGAGGCATCTTGCTGGCTTGCTGGCGGTGGCGGGTCGGGGTTGGCAACCTTGCGGCGTTTGGAGGGGCGGGCGGTGGTAGGATGGTTGGTGGTGGTGGTTGGGGTGGTGCCGGAGCTGAAGATGAAGGCGGTCTGGTGAGCTTGTTAGAAACCGCGGGAGTATGTGAATGGTGGAGAAGGGTGGTGCAGACTCTGTGATCGTCCTCTTCGAATGGAACGCTAATCAGCTCATTTCCGGCCATGTTGGTGTGGTTTGTTGATGTCGTCGCGACTAGAGGTGAGTGTTCATCTGTGTTGACGCGACAGGCTGAGCCACTCGATGTTGGGAAGCTACCCCTGCCTGCGCCACACAACTTTCAGTGTGGCTTGATCACCAGAGAGACACCATGAAACAGAGACTCAAGCAAGCAAGAGCGTTGCTACTTTGAAGATTCAGAACGAGCACAGGAATAATCACCATTTCTTCGCATGCTTTCAGCAATCTTGAATCAACAAATCAATCAATTTACTACTTAGTCCTAAGCAACCCCTGTTTTATAAGCCCCCATCATGCCCATCCAGCTCAGCAACCACCATCACTTCTCTCCCTCGTCACCCCGTTTCTTTCCCTCTTCGCCACCATCATTCAATCCCAAGTAGGTAGGCAACCCATCCTCCTCTCTCCATCCGCCCAACAATAAAACTCAAACATCAACACACATCATCAAGATGCTCTCCCCCACCCCAGCCCAACCACCCCAGCGTCCATTACGACCCCTTTGTCCCTCCCCAAGCAGAGACACAATGAAACCAAGTAGAAAGCAAGAGGGACAAAGCCGTCCCAAAGCGCAGCGTTGACTGACCCGAGGCCATTCGCAATGAGCAATAGCCAAAGCGCGGGTCGCAAGGCGCAAGCGGAGCAAACAAAGAGCTCCCTCCCCCATCAAAGCCAAAGCCAGCCACTGAATTCCGAAAGAAACACACTCAAGGGGAAGGAGAGGACGGAAAATACGAAAAGGAATCAGAAACAGACACAATGACAAAAAACAACACAAGAAAAAAGAGAAGAAAGGAGAAAAAAAGCACACGCCTGTATTTGCTTGATCAAAAAACCAGAACACCCACCCACCCACTGACCCTGTCCCCCGAAGTTCCTGACAAGACAAAAGAATTTTGCCCCTGATGTGCAAAAAACCTTTTGAAAAAGGAAAGGGAGTGATAGAAAAAACAAAAAAAGAACAACTCGATGAGCATCCCAGTCCTAGTTTTACAAAAGCCCTTGTTTGATCTTCAGCCTCTCACCGCCGCCGCCCTTTCGCGGCTGGGTTTCCTCAGCCCGGTGTCCTTGGGCTTATCCCAACCCTTCCCGCGCTTGTCTTCCCCTCCTTCTCAACCAACATCCTCCCCGCGGTGCCGTAAATCCTGGTTCTGAAATCCCGGGTTTGCTCTGCTTTTCATCCGGACCGAGGGCAAAAAAAGTCGAGAAAATAACCCGTCATCGTTTTATGCAGACGCCTCAACCGCCTCGGGAGCCTTGGTCTAATCACACGTGACAGGTTAGCACCAGGCCCTACTCAGGGGGGGGGGGGGCACAGGTGATGGTGTGGCTCACCTCCTCAGCAGGCTTCTCCGCCGCCTCCTCCTCGACCGGCTGCGCCGCCTCCTTCTTCTCGCCCTCACCCTCCACCTTGGGCTCGTCCTCAGCCTCCGACTTGGCCTCCTCCGAGAGCGCCTTGGCCGGGGGCTCGCTGCCGCTCTTGTTGCCGCCGACGCCGTTGGCCTTGCCCGCAGCCTTGTCTGCAGCGCCACCGTTAACCCCCTCGGCGGCGGGCGTCCCGTCGGCCGAGAGCAGCTTGTTCCACTTGTCGAGCAGGGCCTGCGACCGCGGCTTGAAGCGGAACTCGTCCTCCTTGGGGATATTGTCGAGCTTGAGGATCGCCTTGAGCACCTTGTTAATCTTGGTCAGGCGGATGATGCTGACCTCGAGGTCCGGGAAGCCCTCGAGCTTGGTCACGTAGTCCGACATGAGCTTCATCTCCTCCTCGCGCGGCTCCTGGTCGCGCGTCAGGAGGCCCTTCTGGAGCTTGTGCCGGAGGAAGAGCACTTCCTTCTGTGGGTGTGTGTTAGCTTGGGCTCTATATCCAACCAGTCTCAAGACGGTAGGGGGACGTACTCCTTTCCTGGTGTGCTTGTCCTCGGCAGACAGCTCGGGCTCCTTGGGGCTCGCGGCCTCCTTCTCGGCCTTCTTCTCGTCGGCTTCCTTCTTCTTGGACTTGGACTTTGTGTTCTTGGCCTCGCCCGTCTTGGCGGCCTTGGGCGCCACCGTGGCCCCGTTGGCCGTCTTGGAGGTCGAGCTCGTAGTCAGCTTGATCTTGGGCTTCTTGACCGAATCGGACCGCTGCGGCGTCTGGGGTTGGGGAACGGGGGGTTAGCAGGGTGTCACGAGGTCCAACAGCGAAGGGGGGAAAACTCACCTCTGCGCTCTCCTCGGCCTTCCTCTTCTTGACCTTCTTCTCCTTGACGGGCGTCTCGTCGACCCCGGGCGCGTCGTCCATGTCGATGTCCTCGTCGTCGCTGACGGCCGCCTTGGACTTCTTGCCCTTAGGGGTGGCGGCCTTGGCGGCCTTGGCCTTCTCCTGCTCGATGAGCTGCTCCTGGTAGTTCTGCAGCACCTCCTTGTAGAAGGACAGCGGGTGGCTCTCGGAGGCCAGCTGGTGGGCCGACTGCAGGGCCTTTCTCATCTTGTCCATGTTGACGTCCAGGACGGTCGCGGGGTCGAGGTCGATCAGCTCGGTATTGGGCACCCAACCGCTGAGAGAGAGGGTCCGTTAGAGGGTGTCAAAGGGGTGCGCGAGGGGGACAACAGGGTGCACTCACAATTCGTTGGTGTCCAAGTACATGACGGGGAACGTGCGGTCGGCGATGTTCTTGCCGCCGTCGGCGTAGTCCTCGCGGTAGGTGCCGTCGGCGCGCTTGGCGGTGACGGGGCGCGACTTGAGCAGCGAGGCGGGCAGCATGTCCTCGTCGCAGATGATGACGGGCCACTGCGGAAAGCCCTTGAGCTTGACAAAGTAGTGGTCGCCAGGCTCGGCGTCGAGGTGCAGCAGGCGCGGCTTGGAGGCCTTCTTGTTGAGCTTCTTGGCCTTTGCGCTGCCGGCGCCAATTGACTTGCGGTGCGCCTTGGGCTTGGGGGTCTGGACGGCAGCCGTGTCGGCGGCATTGTCTCCGGTCACGTCGGCCTGCGCGGGCTCGGCAGCGTCGGCAGCCCCGGGGATGTCGTCCGGCGGCAGGGGCATGTCTTCGGTGGTCATCTTGACGTCGGGCTTCTCGGCGGATTGCTCGGCAGCGGGTCTCTCGGCCAGTGCTGGGGAGGAGGGAGGGCAACAATGTCAGCACAGCACAGTGAAAAATTGCAGAAAAAAGGAAGAGTTCTCGCTCGCCCAGTAGGCAGGCAGGCTGGTATCCGTACCTTTGGGAGCCTTGTCAGATTCTGCGGTGGGATCGGCGGCGGCGGCTGGCGCAGGCGCGGGTGCGGGTGCAGCAGCAGCAGCAGGCTCAGCCCCAGACTTGGCGTCGGCGGCAGTCTTTGTCGCGTCGTCCTTGGTCTCGACAGCGGGCGGCGCGCTCTCGGCGGCGGGTGAGGCACGGCCGTTCTCACCAGACATGGTGTGGTCGCGAGGTGGTGGCGATGTGATGTCAGCGCACGCGACCGGGGTTGGGAGTGGGTGCGGATGCAGAGAGGGAGTGAGTGAGTGGTTGGGTGTGGTTGGTGTCGTATGCGGTATTGTTTTGGGAGGTTTTGGGGCTGCGGGTGCAAAATGGCAAATCGCAGTGCAGCAGCAGCAGGCGACGCGTTCCTCGCGTGCAGAACTAAGTGGGCCGCGGGCTGCGAGCGTGATTCGCACCACTTGCGGACTGCACTGCGCGTTATGATGTTGATGGACGACCGGGGGGCGGCAGTGATATCGATGGAAGGGTTGCGCACGATGATGGGTGGTGTGGTTGTGATGGAGATGGAGATGGAGATGGAGATGGCGATGGCGATGCGCAGATCGGGGAAAAATGGGGGGATGGATGGGTGGGTGGGTGGATGGATGATAGAGCGACGACGATGCGCACGCGCGACACAAATGCAAGGCGAGGTTGCGCCAAGCGGAGGCAGAGATCGGAGCTTCGCGAAGAGAAATTATTTGTCCACAGCAGAGCACCCAGAGACCCAGGAGAGCACACGACTGGTTGGCCCGAGCGTCTTGGCGAGGACGAGGGAGCTCTCCCCTTTGGCTGTGGTTGGCCTCGGGTTGCCTAGGTCGCCTTGGTCAGACAGGTCAAGACTTGGTTAGGCCTGGTCAAGCCCGTCTCTGCGTTGCGTTGCCAATGGGTGGTCTACGGAAAGGAGAGTGGGTGGTGCTCGGGTTGTGGCGGCCTGCTCGAGGAGGACAGGACAGGCGAGCTTGGGGGAGCTTGCTTGGTTGGGGGTCAGCTTGGTGGCCAGCTTGGTGGCGTGGGCCTGCATGTGGAATTTGGGGGTGTGGCCTGGTCGACCCTTGGGGGGGCGTGGAGGGAGAGGGATGGAGCAGCATGGAGCAGCATGGAGCAACAAGGTGCATCAGGACAACACCAACCACAGCCCCCCCCCCCTCCCCCCCGGACCCAACTACTGCCAACAGCCGCCATCCTCGAGATGGCTTTCAAAGACGAGACCACCCCTCCTCCATTGACCTCGTAGACCTCGTCCATTATGCCCCCTGGCCACCATGGTCATGACCACCAGACCCCAACCCCTCCTCCATTGATCTCGTAGACCTCGTCCATTATGCCCCCTGGCCACCATGGTCATGACCACCAGACCCCAACCCGACCATGGCCATGACCGTGACCACCAGACCCCAACCCGACCCCGACCCCAAAGACCGCCCATCCCGGGGCTGACACCACCCGGCATCCACCCGCTGCCATCCCTGACCACAACAGACACCAGCCCGGGGTCCCCACACAGCTTCCGGTTCAGGCTGATGAGACCTGACCAACACCCCTTTCACCCTCCCCTCCCCCCTTTCTCCCGAGACACCACTGCCGCCAACTGCCGAGGGGAAGAAAAGAAAGAGAACCACAAAAAACAAAACAGCATCATTTTGCATTACCCCCCCTTCCGCCCCAACCAACTCCTTGTTTACCATACAGCTGCCTGTCCAACCAACCATCCTCTCTCACAAACTGGCCCTCACCTTCACCTGGACTCACACCCACAAACAAACCCCACCCCCTCACTCCTCATCATCATCCTCCTCCTCCTCATCCTCATCCTCATCCACCTCCATTCCCTCCCCCACCTCCACCACAAACTCCGGATCCTGATCCACCCCCACATAGCTATCACTCATCAAGAACAGCTTCAGCTTGTGCCTGCCCGCCGTCGGCACCGTAAACTCCAACCTCACATTCAGCTCCTTCCCGACCGTCACCCTCTTGATCGCCAGCAGCGTCTGCGCGCTCTCCTCGCCCACCACCAGCCACCAGCTCTCCGACTTGCAGCCGGGGTAGAACGGCGCGTGCACCGTCGTGTCGATGGCGGCACCCCCTTCATCGTCGTCCTCGTCCTCGTCCACCTCGCGTTGGATCTGGATCTTGAGGTACGCCGGCTCGCCCGCGCGGATGGAAGCGGGGTCTTCGACGGCAAACTCGAGCGAGATGTCGGGGTACTTGGAGTTGGTAAAGTTGGCCGCCTGTGCCAGCTGCGTTTGGGAGAGCCCCAGGTCCCGCACCAGCGCCGCATAGTCCGGGTTCTCCTCTGGGTTCATCTTGTCCATGAAATCAAACACGTCGGCGATGCCGTGCCGGCCCGCTGCCTTGATCACCTCGGGCGTGAACCCGGGGATCTGCTTGAGCGGGCTGTCGCGGTCCCACATGGCCTGCACCACCATTTGCGACATCTCCATGGCGTTCATGGCGTTGAGGTGGCCCTCGGACGAGAGGATGTCGACCACGGCGCTGAGCAGGCCCAGCAGCTTGCTCAGGATCGTCTCCTGGTCCTTGGCCAGGTCGATCGGCAGGTTCATGCGCGAGAAGTGCGCCTGCACCAGCACAAACGCCTTGGTGTGCGGCGAGTCGAACGCCGGCTCTGCCATCTTGACGGGCACGTTGTCGTAGATGCGCCGCAGCACCGCCTCCTCATGCCGCCGCATCTGGATCGCCTCGAACTCGGCCGCCGACGTCACAATCTCGAGGATCCCCTTTAGCTTGGTCTTCTGCGACAGCGACAGCAAAAACGTCTGCATCGTGTAGTACGAGATGTTGTAGTACGCCGCGATCATGGCCGCGTTCTGCGGCACCACCGTCCCGTCCTCCTCGTCCAGCTCCACGATCCGCGACTCGGCCAGCTCCGTCAGCGTCGCCTCCACCATGTCCGACAGGTACTGGCTCAGCCCCTCGTGCGTCGGGTCCGTCAGGCTGTAGTAGCTCGGGTTCGCCAGCAGCCGCCGGTAAAAGTACGTGAACGTCGCCCAGTTGATGGCGTCCTCGCCCGACTCGATCGTCTTGGTGCTGATCTCGGTCACGAACGCGTCCTGCAAAAAGTTCTGCAGGTGCGACTCCACGGGGAGCGCCTCGTTGAGAAACTTCTTGTAGTACTCGCGCTTCACGGCCGGGAGCATCAGCACCCCGCGGCTGCGCCCGTCCTTGGACGCCTGCGCCGCCTTGCCAAACATCTGGAGCACCTCGCTGAGCGGGAAGTCGACGTAGCGGTGCTCCCGGCCCTCAAAGTACTGCGTGCCCATGACGATCACCAGATGCGCTGTGCAGTCGAGCTCCCAGCACACGTCGCGCGACGCGATCAGCACCTGGATCGCCCCGTTGTTGTAGAGATGCTTGACGATCCGCTTGTCGCTCTGGCTCAGCGCCTCGTGGTAGTAGCCCACGCCGTGCGAGAGCGCCTCGGCGAGCGCCTCTTCCTGCACCCGCTCGAGGAGCTTCTGGATCTGCGCCACCTCGACGTTCAGGAACCGGTCTTCGTCGTCGTCGGCCAGGCACGCCGTGAGGATATCCCGCGCCGTGGCTCTCGTCTGCTTTCGGCTGGGGACAAAGATGAGCGCGGGCTGGTTGGCCGACATCTGGGTGACCGCGAGGTAGGTCGGCTTCGCCATCGCAAGCATCAGCGACGGGAAGTGCGGGATCGTGTACGACTGGATGTGCAGCTCCAGCGGCACAGGGCGCACGTGCGGGCTGAAGTTGTAGATGTCGTGCTTCTTCGCATCGATCCACTCGCCGATGTCGCGCGCGTTGGCGAGGGACACGCTCAGGCCGACAATCCTCAGAGGCAGCTCCGTCTGCGTGCAGATGTAGTGCATCCGAGACACGATGATCTCGTAGATGTACCCCATCTGGCCGCCGAGCATGTGCAGCTCGTCCGCGATGAACAGCTCCACCGTCTGGACGTTCTTCCTCCGCTTCCACTGCCGGGACAGGACGTCCCACTGGAGGGGGGTCGCCAGGATCAGGTCTCCCTTCTCGAGCAGTTTCAGGTCGCTCGTCGTGTCTCCCGTCAGCTTGACAATGTCCTTGCCCCCGCGGAGGTTCGAAAACCGTTTCTGCCAGTCCTGGAACCGCAAGTCCACCAATTCCTGGAAGGGCGCGATGTAGACCGCGCGCCCAGAGTCCTGGTTGGCCCAGTGGCGGAGCAGAGCAAACTCGGCGCACACCGTCTTGCCGCTGCCTGTCGGGGACCCGATCAGGACGTTGTTGTCCGTGTTGTAGAGGGAGTTAAAGGTTTGCGTTTGCAGCTTGTTGAACTGCTTCCACTCGGGGTACAGGGCAGCGTAGTCCTTGGCCTTCAGGGCCGACACCGGCAGGGGCTGCAAGTCGAGAAGCTCCGTGTGCGGCGGGAACCGCTCAGGCAGGATCAACTTTTGGAACGACACGGCCATGCGGGTCTCGGAGTGCATCCACCGATCCGAAACGACCGAGATGAAGTAGTTGGGTGGCATCGGCTCCGAGATGGGCACCGTGAACTCGACGACGTGCTCGTTGGACTCGGACTCGGCGTAGTCCTTGCGCAGGATAAACTGATCGTGGAAGAGGACATCCTCGCCGTCGCAGTCCTCGACGACGATCCAGAAGCTCTCCGACGTGCCATGGACATCCACATCCCACTGAAAGTTGGGGGTGATGGTGAGCTCGACACGCAGCATCGATCTCGTCATGGGCTGCACATTGGCTTGAATCTCGACGCGAGGGAACTTGGAGACCAGGCCGCACACCGTCTTTCCGGCCTTGGGCAAGCCGAGCAGCTCGCCCATGCGAGGAGGGTCCAGGTCAAAGTAGCTGCTGAAGGGCACCTCGATCCTCTCTGCTTTTCTCACAATCTCGGCCGGGCAGGACGCAAACTGCCGGAGAGGGGACATGGTCGGCCACATCCGCTTCTCGGCCATCTTGCAAAGGTTCAAGGCCAGCTTGGAGACGGACGCCCAGCCCTTCTTCATGGTGATCTCGAAGATGGCCCGCAGAATACGGCCGGCGGACTGGGTCACGTACACCATATCGGCCATGAGGGCTAGGCCGTCGAGCTTGAGGCGGGAGATGTAGGCCTGGAGGAGCACGTTGATCTTGGCCGTCGGCTCCTCGATGCTCTCCTTGACGGGGATGGGGACGCGGGCGAGCATCTTGGCAAGCTCGAGCTTCTCCTCCTGCCGGACGGGAATGTACTTGAACTCGCCGCTCTGGGCGAAGACGCGGAAGAGCTCGACGTCGTTCATCGATGGCTGGATCATCTTGTTGTACGTGTCCATCGACCCATGCCCAATGTAGTAATGCGAGGCGATGCGGCCAAGCTCGGTGGACTGCAGCTTGCCCGTCTTCTCGTCGTACTTGATCAGGCTGGACTTCTTCAGGACGGTCGCGGCAGAATGGATCAGGTCCACCCGCTTCTGTTCCAGGGCGATGTCGTCCTCGTACTCGGCGCCGACGCTGTACAGCCCCGGGGAACGGAGCATCCGGACAAAGAGGTAGGTGTACCCGAGCCACTCGACACCCTCGTCGCGGCTCCTCACGTTGCCGAGGACGATTTCGGCATTGAGGTTGTCGACGAGCTTGCTCGCAAGCTGGCTTTCGATGGGCAGCTGCTGGTTGAGCAAGGACAGGTAGTAGGGGATCTCGTTCTGGTTTGTGATGATGATGCCCTCGCCGTAGGTGTCGAACTGGGGACGGCCAGCACGGCCGAGCATTTGCAGGACGTCTTGGGGGCTCAGCTCAACCCAGCTACCCTTCTCCGGCGAGTAGACTTGAGTGCCCTTGATGATGACAGTGTGCGCGGGCAAGTTGACACCCCAGGCGAGGGTTGCAGTGCACACGAGGACCTGGATATGCCCGCTCGCGAAGAGATCCTCAACGTCGGTTCTGTCGGCTCGGCTCATACCGGCGTGATGGATACCGAAGCCGTAGGGCAGGATGTCCTTCAGATCCGTGTTGTTGACCGAGTTGGCTGCCTCGCTCAGGACCTCGCGCGTGCCAGCATCGTGTTTGAGGATCTGGTTGATGGTTTCCATTTCCAGGGCCTTGTCTCGGATGTACTTTGCCGTCTTTGCCGTTTCCTTCCGGGAATGGACAAAGATCAACATCTGGTTGCGGTTTTGGCCGACGTGCTCCAGCACCTTTTGGTACGTGATGTCGTTCATCGTCTTGAGCTGCTTGATGGCCTTCTTGTCTGTGACGCCGATGAACTCCTGACGCAGGGGGCAGGGGCGGTATGTGCTGTCAAAGTGGAACATGCCCTTGTCGAAGTCAACGCGGAGGAAGCTCGCAACATCGCGGTAGTTGGGGAGCGTTGCAGACAAGCCGATGATGCGGACCAGCTCTCCCGTCTGCTCGGTCCGGCGGATGGTCCTGCTGACAATGCTCTCGAGGACCGGGCCACGGTCGTCGTGCAAGAGGTGGATCTCGTCGATGATGATGAGCCGCACCAGGTTGGTGTACGAGATATCAGTGGCTTTCCGGGTGATGACATCCCATTTCTCAGGGGTCGTCACGATGACTTGGGTCTCGGCGATTTGCTGCTTGGTGAGTTGGCGGTCACCCGTCAGCTCCGAGACCTTGATGCCGTACGGCTCCAGCCTCTTGCCAAAATTGCCAACCTGCTCCTGGACGAGGGCCTTGAGCGGGGCGATGTAGACGATCTTGAAGGCGTCCAGCTCGATCTCCCCGGCGCTGTTCCTGTTCTTGCCAATCTCCCGAAGAATCGTGAGCATGGCGACGTTGGTCTTGCCACTGCCTGTCGGGGCGCAGACGAGCATGTTTCCGTCGTCCTGGAAGGCGGTGGGATAGCACTTGGACTGGATCCGGTTGAGCGACTTGGTTGTGCTGAAGGGCGACTGAGCCCACTCAGGCATCTCGGAGATGGGGACGTTCTGTTCGCTGGGGTCGGACCGCCGCTTTGGGGGCGGGACGTGGACTTCCTCGTAGCCCTTGAAAGTCCGCTTCGTGGTGCCCTCGGGCAGTGTGACCCTCGGGTTGGTCATGAGATGGTTGCCCTGGTCAAAGATGAGGTTTTCCAAGTTGATCAGCTTCTTTGGTTGCAGTCCCCCGACCAATCCCCCCTCGGGGCGCTCCTCCTGTTTCTGGGGTTGCCCATCTGCGAAGGCCTCCTTGTCGATGTCCATCTTGATCTCCATCTTGGGCTTCTTCTGGTCGTCCTGGGACTTGCCGTGCAGTTCGTCGAGGATCCAGCGCAGTCCTTCCGAGGCCATCTCGCGCTCAATCGTCTCACGCTCCGCCCGATCCTCAGCTCGTACCAGCCTCGTGAGCCACACGACCTTCTCCCGGTTCTCAATCAGCTTTTGCACGATTTCGTGGTGCTCGTAATCGAAGAGCTCCATCAGGTCGTTTTCGATGTCTCGGAGCTGCTTCTCCTCGCCACCGGGTTCATCCGGCTCCCCCGACAGGATCTTGAGAGCTTGCAACGACTTGTCGTGCTGGGTGTGTGCATCCGGGTACAGGCGGCCGATCTGGCGTTGCAGCCAGTAGGCATCGATGTCTCGGGCGGCGACAGCATTCTTGTTCTCCTGGGACTTTGCTTTCCCGTTGGAAACCGCGTCGATCACCATGGCCTCGCCGTCCGCCAGCCCTGCCTCCTCCTCGTCCCGGTCCCGCCCTGCTTCCCCGGCCTCGGCAACTTCTTGGAGACCCGGGGCATCCTCTTGGTCGCCCTCGTCTTCCTCCTCGTCCTCTGATGACTCGTCCCGGACCACATCGACCAAGCCATCGTCCTCCTCCTCGTTCTCGAAGTTGACAGCAACTCCCTGCCGGCCGTCGATCTCGTCCTCCCCGGCGCGTTGGACATCCTCCATGTCCTCGTCTTCGTCCTGCACATCGTAGTCGGTGATCTTCTTGCCGAGATTTACCAGCTCGTTGAACTCTTTGGGGTTCATGGACACGCCCAGGATGTCGTCGATCTCCTTTTTCTTGTCAAAGTCCTTCAGGTCGTCGTCCTTGAGATACTCGAGGGCGGCGTCGGCGGCGCTCCTTACAACCTCGTGGGGGACGTCTCCGAGGTGCTCGGCGACGATGGTCAGGATGAGGTTGAAGGCGTCGCGGGTGGGCTGGGTCCGCGGTCGGTACTGGATGCCTTCTATGAGGGCGTCGGCGCCAGAGAGGATGCCGCCGGCACGGGCCTCGGCCTTGCTCTTCTGCTTGACGTGTTGCAGCACATCCGCGCCCTCTCGCATGCTCCCGCGCTCGACGTGGGGCATGGCGCCCGCCTTCTTCGATTTGGGCGCGGCATCCCGGCCGACGCGAGAACCCATCTCCTTGATGGACAAGCGGCCGGCCAGCGACTCGGGGTCTCCAGTGGCCTCGTCGGTGCGCCGGGTGACGAAGCGACGGTCCGCCTGGAGGACCAGGTTGGACATGGCCGAGTACTTGTACTGCGAGACATCGCGCTGGTAGTCGGACGACATGGTGGGCGACGGGTGTGGTTGGAGAGGGCGGGATGGGTGGGCGGTGTCGCGAAGGGGATGGGATGCTCGCCGAGCTCGAGCGGATGGCTGGCTCTCGGGGCTCTCGTCTGTCGAGTCTCGATGCGCAACAAGCCCTCGCGTCGTGCCAATTAGAGGAAAGTTCAAGGTGATGGGGAGAAGCAGCCTGTCCCCGCCCAAGTCGAGTCGCGGTTTAGGTTGTAGACAATGAATAAACAGGTCGCCGCATCGGGAGCCGGATCTCGCGGCAGGGAAATGGAGGGCGTCGGGCGACGGGGTGGGTGTATTTGAGCTTGGGGGGATGTTGTTGATGACATGAAAATGGATTCTGAAGGCGGGACTGAGGACGCGGTGATGCTTGCCTTGCACCTTTGGCGGCTGGAAATTTCTGGGCCCGCAGCCACAGCAACGGCCGCTGATTGGCTGCTGTGACACCCCTGTACCTATGGAGCTCCAGCGAGCTTCCCGCTGCAAGGCCCCTGCAGCCCACTGGCTCGCACCCACAGGGGCGGTGGATCTCACACCTCCAGCAACCGCTCACCTCCAACTCAGTGAGCTGGGCAGGCCCTAGGAGTGCAGGCACCAACATCTCGACGACTATCCGTAGGTCACCAGAGAGCCCGGGCAGACCAGCCCAACGATGACACAACCAGTCCAGTGACTCGACGGCACACATGATGGAGTCTGCAGGCAACGACACCATCAGGGGCATCCAGAAGACGTTGGAGCCGTACATCCGCCCGCGGGAGGAGGTGACGCGAATCAGGCAGATCCTGGCGGCGCACCTCGACTCATGCCTCGGTGACGGCGACGCATCCGGGCCCCTGGCCCTGGCCGATGCCACCTCCATTGCGCCCTCCAAGGCGGCCCGGGGCCTGCAGAAGGAGTATCTCGACGCGCTGGGCGCAAACATCAGGGCTCGCGCCGAGTTCGCTGCTTGTTGCAAGGAGCAGGGGCGGTTCGACGAGGACGACGCAGGGCCGAAGACCAGCGGTGACCAAGGGGCAGACCGCCTGCAGGAGCACCTCGCTGTCCTCCGCCTTCGACAGCGCCGCGAGAAGCTGCAGGTTATCGAGCGGGGCCTCAACTCGCTCGAGCAGAAGCCAGCCGCGTCGCCCGGCTTTCTCGACCCAGCCGAGATCTTCCGTGATTCCAGGCCGCTCCCCAGCGTGCCCAGGGAACTGCTCACGGCTCTCACCATCGACAAGGCCGCCGCCGGCCCCGACCTGAGGGATCTCATCGACCAGCTGGAGCGGCACGTCCTGCAGACGAAGCTGCTGCTGCGGCGCGAGGAGCAGCTCCTGGAAACGGTCAAGGCGCGGTCAACCGCCCGGCCCGAGACCATCAGCGAGCGCGCCAAGCTCGACGCCCTCGACACCACCCGCGTCGAGCTCATCAACTGGATGGAGACGGAGCTGGGCAAGGCGGGCGGGGACGACGCCGACGCCGACGGGCCAGACGCCCACAAGCACCGCGCTCTCGCCGCCGCCGCCGCGGGCTCGGTCAACATGGAGGAGCAGCTCGCCAGCATCAAGGAGAAATACACCCAGTACCTCGATGCGCGCAAGACCCTCCTCCAACTCGTCAGCCAGCAGCCCCAACCCATCATCAAACCGCCCACTAGACAAACCGCACCCCCGCCGCCTCCAACCCCCATCCCCCAACCCACCGCGCACCTGCTCGCCCCCTCCCTCTCGCGCCTCCTTCTTCTCGCCCACGAGCAAAAATCCCAAATCGCCCAAAAATCCCACCTCACCGCCTCCTTAACCACCCAGCTCCGCGAGACCAACAAGCTCCTCTCCCACCTCTCCGACGAGTCCCAGCTTGTCCCGTCCCACCCCATTCCGGGCGGGCCAGCCGGCCGGTCAAACGCCGCCGCCTTCGCGGAAGCCACATCGTCGGGCATCGACGGCCCCTCGGCGCGCGTCCGCCCCTGGGTCTTCGCCGCCGACTCGGCCAAGATCGCCACGCTGGAGGCGGTCGCCGAGAAGATTGAGGAGGGGCAGGTGGCGCTCGAGGGGTCGATGCGCACGCTTGGGGAGATTGGGGAGTTGCTTGGGGATCCGGGTGATGGGCAGAATAAGGATGGGACGGGGGAGGAGGAGGATGTTTGGTTGGCGGAGGGGGCCCAGCCTGAAGGGAGGACGGTTGGGGGGAGGAGGCAGACCCTTCGCCAGAGGGAGAAGGCGGTGGTGCAGGTGAGGACAGTGTGGGATTTGTTGGATGGGGGGTTGGGGTTGATTGGGGGGGAGAAGGAGATGGTTTGATTGTTTGTTTGTAGAGGGAGAGAAAATAGCAATGGAAAATGAAGAACATGCTCCCGCCGAACCCGTCCGTCCGTCCGTCCTTTTACCCTGCTCCAAACGCCGCTGGTATTATGACCTCGACATCCTTCGCCATGCCCATCCCAAAAGACCCCGCCGCTACCTATCTCCCCGCCATAACCCCCGACACCCTCAACGCCAAATCCAGCACCGACAGGTGCTCATCCGCCCCATCCACCAACCTCTTATCCACCTCGGAAAACACCATCACGATCCTGTTCTTCTGCACATCCGGGATCGTCTCGTCGTACACCACCGCCTGGTGCAACTGCGCCATCGTCTGCCCCGCGCTCCAGCCGTCGGCCACCATGCCCTCGACCACCTTGGCAATGGCCTGGTACGTCTCCCCCGCGGCGCGCGGGCGCATCGCCTTGAGCAGCGCCTGGATGGTCGCGTCGGGGATGACGCCCGCGATGTCCTCGACGATCTTGGCCGTGACCGCGGGCTTGTCCACGTCCATCTTGTCGTCCGAGTCGCCGTCGCCGGCGGTGGTGGTAGTGCTGGCGCCGACGAGGCGGGCGGCGCTCTGCAGGAAAGTGATGGCTTTCCGCAGGTCGCCGTCGCTGACCTTGATGAGGGCGTCGATGGCCGGGTCCTCGACGGGGACGCCCTCGAGCTTGGCGATGTCACCCAGCCGGCGGCGGGCGTTGCCCTGGTCGAGGCTCTTGAAGCGGAACTTGGAGCAGCGGCTGGCGAGCGGGTCGATGATGCGCGTGACGTAGTTGCAGATGAGGCAGAAGCGCGTGATCTTGCTGTATGTCTCCATGGTGCGGCGGAGGGCGCTCTGCGCGTCCTGCGTCATGCTGTCGGCCTCGTCGAGGATGATGATCTTGAAGGGCGGGCAGGGATACCGCGCGCGGTACCCCGGGGGCGGGTTCGTCAGCTGCGTCCGCGCAAAGTCCTTGACCTTCTCCCGCACGATGGAGATGCCGCGCTCGTCCGAGGCGTTGAGCTCCAGCACGCGCGACTTGATCAGCTCCGGGCCGTAGAGTTCCTTGGCGAGGGCGAGGATGGTTGAGGTCTTGCCGGTGCCGGGTGGGCCGTAAAAGAGCATGTGGGGGAGCTGCGGGGGGGAATATATGTTAGCTGGTGTGGCCGGCTCGAGTATCGGGTCCGACTGACGTTGGAGGCTTGCAGTGTCCGCTCGAGGACGGTGATGGTGTGGTCCTGGGCCGTGACATCGCTAAGAGTCTTGGGTCGGCTGGAGGAAGGGAGGGTCCAGTTAGCGACTGCATTTGAAGACTGATTGATGCAATCGGCGGTATGTCGGTGGTGGCATACTATTTCTCAACCCAAGGCTGCACTCTGGTGCTGTCGCTGGCCTGCTTCTCGGCGCTGCTGGATGTCGCCCCGTTTGCGGCGGCGGCCTTGCGGGCCTTGAGGTCAAAGAAGTTTGACATGATCGACCGCTAAGTCTCGATACTGCGGGTGGGATGTTCGGTGGTTCCGATCAATGGATGGATCTGGGCGAGGTGGGTGGTGGTGGTCCAACTCTCCGCCAGGCAGCCAGAGGCACTTTACGCGTCAAGGTCCAGCAGAAAACGCGCCAGGCGTGGCAGCGCGTCGGGAGCAGCGCCAAGTCAGCCCCTCATGAGCAGGGCCCAATGCCCCACCTGCTCTGTCAAGCAAGCCTCGACGAGAGCATGGAACTGAAACACTTCGACCCGCAACAAAACATGCTTCCAGGTTGAGGTAGGGCATCCAAGACCTGGGGGTTTAGTGCTGTCTCTCTCTCTGTATGTCTATCTTTGGTGGTTTTGGGCATGGGACAGAGACCCTCAGCTCCCCACTCCATGCCGGGTCCTTGCCGCCTGACAAGAGCTGCCATGCCATGCCCAGAACTACCGCACCAGTCCCGTGCATGAGGTTTGCTTTCACGGAATACCAGCCGGTCATGCGTTTGTCGTGTCTGCTTTCCTGCAAACGCACGGGAAGCTGATCAGCAGCCAGCCGAAACAAAGGGCAATCCGCTAGGCCGGGGTGGGGTGGTGCATCGGAAGAGACACTTCACCAGGCAAGACCGGCGGCAAGGCCGATCAAAAGTGAGCGTGGAAAAGCAAGGGGGCGCTGGCTGGTTATATATCAGACCCGGCCAAGAGGGAGCCGGCGGCTGGCTTCGAGTGAGTCGACTGAGGATGCCCGGCTGGCTGCCTGTTGGCTGGTCCTCGGACGCGGGATGCTGCTGTTTAGCGATGCATGGAGAGAGGAGGTGTTGGCCCCCAATCAAGGCCAATCCAGCGCCAGGCCAATCCATGCCCAGCGGCCCTGTCACAGGCCACCACCCGCCCGGGCACTGCCCCGTAGCAGCCTCCCGCAGGTGGCCGGCAGGTGGGGAACCACGTCTTTTGGGGCGGCTGCAGCCTGAAGTTGCGACTTGAGTCGCTGTGGGCAGTTCGCGCTTGGCGGGTCCCGCCTTTCATCAAGCACCCATCATGCACATCCTCTGCCTCTGCCATCAGTCACCCACCCCTCCTCAACCACCCCAAACCTTCCTCCCACTCCATCCCCATCCTCGTCGCCCGCCCCAGCCCGACTGTCTGACTTCCCGCCCGCTTACCCGCCCAACCAAACAACTGAAGCCCCCGACCGTGTACGACGGATTTCCCTCTGCCTCGAGGACGACCTGCTGAGCTGGAGCGATGGCGGACCAGTCCGTCTTCCGCATCACCAAGGTGGGTCGCTTGTCTCTGGTCGCCTGCCAGCACAGCGCGGGGTTGCTTGGACTGCCTGAACTGCCTGGACCCCCCTCCCCGGACTGACC
Organism: Staphylotrichum tortipilum; assembly: GCA_033296695.1. Taxonomy (NCBI): domain Eukaryota; kingdom Fungi; phylum Ascomycota; class Sordariomycetes; order Sordariales; family Chaetomiaceae; genus Staphylotrichum; species Staphylotrichum tortipilum. Next base: position 18,494 of record MU855511.1, on the reverse strand, counting down.
ATGCTGGCGATGCTATTCCCACCCACAGGAGTTGAGCGATCTGCAGAAGAACTCGGATCTCTGTAAGCCTCCCGACACTGCACACTCGCAGCCAGACACTCTGCCGAACCTCGCGCCTGACATTTGATCGCTCGCAGCCCTTGCCGTTGCCTGCCGCGACATAGACGTCCGGAACGTCAAGGCGCTGATTATCGGCCCGCACGAGACGCCCTACGAGTTCGGCTTCTTCGAGGTAATATTTCCTTTGCCTCTGTCTCGCGCGCCCTCGTCAACACTGCTGACATGCTGCTGCTAGTTTGCATTCAAGTTCAACAAAGGTGCGAGGTCTGGCGCGAGGACGAGCGCTGCCCATGCCCCTCCCGAGACTAACCGCCGTCGACCCAGAATACCCTCGGAAGTCGCCCCAAGTCACCGCCATCACAACAAACGGCGGGCGCTGCAGGTTTAACCCGAACATCTATGCCAACGGTAGAGTTTGTTTGTAAGTCTGGTCACTTTGTTTGCACCTGCATATCACCATGCTGACGGCTCTCCAGGTCAATTCTAGGGTAAATCACTGCCTCCCGATGCTGCACGTGTGCTCTGCGCCGGACTGCGCACTGACTTGACTTGGAACAGGACATGGCGAGGGGAACGGGGAGAGGAGTGGTCCGCCGCCCAGGGCCTTGAATCCATCCTGCTGTCCATCCAGAGTCTGATGTCCGCGAACCCGTACGAGAACGAGCCGGGCTTCGAAGACGCGAACGAGCCCTCCGATCAAAAATACCAGAAGGATTATGTACAAAAGGTGATATGGATCTGCGGTTGATTCCGAAGACTGCGCGGCTAACTGGCATCCAGATTCGCCACGAGACCCTTCGGATCTCGGTCATCCAGCGGCTAGAGGAGTATCTCAAGATCGGGCCCGACGGTGTAGCTGCGGCACCAGCAGCGGCCAAGGAAGGTTATGAGCTGGACATGGACACCATCGAGGATGAATCCAACGTTCCCTTTGAGCCGTTCCGAGACCTGTGCAAGCGCAGGTTCCTGTGGTACTATGATTCGTACATCGCCGCCGTCCAGAAGGGGAAAGAGGAGGTCAAGGACGGCCAGGTCTTCTCAAAGATGCCCTTTGAGGGGTCGCAGAACACCATGGAGGGCAAATTCAACTACAGCGAGTTGGAGCGCCGGCTGCAGAACATCAAGAAGGCCCTCGACGACGAAACCGACGCCTGGGCGAGTGAGGGGCTTGTGGCCAAGGCCAAGGACACCACCGTCGCGGTCAACCTGCAGCGGCAGTTTGAGCAAATTGTCGAGTCGTTCAAGCGGTCCGATGTCCCGCACAACCTCGAGCTGGTGGACGGTAACCCGTTCGTCTGGGTGCTTACCTACTTCGGGAAACCCATGACCAACCTGGACGGCGGCCTCTTCAAGACCAAGTTGTGCTTCAGCCCGCGGTTCCCCGAGGAGCAGCCGCGGATCAAGTTTGAGACGCGCCTCTTCCACCACCGCATCGCCGCCGACGGCACCCCGTGCTATGTCGCCCCCGCCACCCGCCGGGAGGATGTCAAGACCCACATCGAGGCCATTATCGATGCGCTTGAGGAGGAACACCCCCCGTACGACCCGAGGACGCTGGTACACCCGGAGGCGTTCAAGCTGTACTGGGGCTCGCCCGAAGACCGGCGCATCTACAACAGGCGCTTGCGCCGGTCGGTCCAGCAGTCGATGGAGTAGGTGGTGTCGGAGCTCGACGTACAAAACACTATCAACTAACATCCACGTAGGGACTTTTAGTCTTGCACCGCGCTGCGTGTTTTCCTATTCGATTCTTCGGACATGGCATCAAGCTTGCTCTTTTTTGGACCTGCGGGATCGTATCATCCAAAAAAACAAAACCAAGTCGTTCGGCGTTCGGAAACATGGGCTGGGCAAACGGGGGGGGGCAACAACAATCAACCGTCAGTTTAGTCGGGAGGGGGTGGAGGGGGCGGAGTTCAGAGTGTGCTGGGGTCTGGTTCTTGAGGTTTTGCAAATTTCCCCCTTGTTTTTTTCACCCTTGCTTGCAGAGTTGTGACGATAATCAACGGCCGACCATCCTTCCCCTTTTCCCCCTTCCCACAGCGGGTTTATCGAGTATGGCAGGATGGATGGACGGGTAGCGCCTTGTGTTGTGTTTTTCTCCTTCGATTCTTCTTCTTCCCCCTTCCTACCCAAGGGTCCGTTGGGCCGGCTTGGGAGGGCTATGTAGATAGATACCCTGTTCTTCCGTGAATTCAGGCAACCCGGTTTGGGTTGGGAGCGTGTTTGCGATGGAAAGCGCTGTTGCGTTTTATCTTTGCTCGCTCTGCCTTGATTACTACGGAGTGTGAAGATGCTGGAGTGCAAATAATTATGATTACTGACCCTAGAATAAAAACGCGCTGAAACATCCTGATATCCCCCGTAACGCCATGCTGTGAATACCTCCCGTTGCCTGCCTGGCATCTTGAACTCGTTTCATACTCGGTTGTCATAATAGTACACTCTCATCCTTCTGCCCATCTTTCGCATTCCTACTCTCTCCCATAACCAACCAACCCCCCACCCCCCTACCCCTTCTTCCCCCCCTTCAGCCCCCTCACTTTCTCCCCCCGCGCCCCTTCCTCTCCACCCGATCCCTCATCGGACTAAACGGCGCCGCCACGCCCACCAGTCTCCTCCCCGGCCCCCCCACACCACCAGCAGCGCCTTGCTCGCCGGCTTTAAATTCATAAGTGCCGCCGGGTCCAAGGACTGCGGGGGCGCCGGGGTTGGGCGCGGCGAGCTGCTCGGCGTGGAGCTTGTCGAGGGATTCGCCGATGACGCCGTATTGGGCCCAGTTGATCGGGGGGCAGCGGACGATGGATTGGGGTTTGGGGAGGTTAAGCCAAGGGGGTGGAGCGGGGGGTGCGGGAGTGGTGGTGGAGGGGGGTTGTTTTTGTTTGCCCTTTTTGCGGGTTGGTTGTTTAGGTTTTGTTGGGGGTGGGTTTGTGCCGTCGGTCATGGGGGTGTCGGCGTTGCCGGGCTTGGTTTCAGAGTCGGGCGTGTCTTCCTGCTGGCCCGGTTGCTCCGAGTCGCCCTCGTCGTCGTCCGAGCTCGAGTCGTCGTCCGAGTCGGGCACGGCCGACACGGCCGGCGCGCCCGTCGTCAAAGGATCGCCCTGGATCCGGACCCTGCCCGAGTTCAGGTCGGCGATAAAGGCGGCTGGGTCGGCCAGAGCCGCCTTGCGCGCGTGGCTGAGCGACTGGATGTCGGCGGTCGCGCGGGCGCGCTGCAGCTGCAGGATCGAGATGGCGCTCTTGAGCGCCAGCACGTCGGGGTTCGAGTCGAAGTCGATGGGCTGTGCGGGCGGGGGCGCCGCGCCGACCTGGTCGGTCTGGGAGGTGTGGGTGAAGGCGGGGCGGCCGAGGGCGAAGTCGGAGAGCGCGCTCTGGGGTACTGTCGCAGTTGGCGGTGGTACTGTGGTTGTTGCTGCGGCGCAACCGGCGGGCAGTTGTGTGGGCGACAGGGTCGGGGTGATGGGGCTCACGGGCGGGCGCGTGGGCGATGGGGAGCGCGTCGAAGTCGAGGCGCGACAGGGAGCAGCGGACGTAGCCGCGGTGTTCGCCGGCACGGGTGCCGGGCGGGCGTCGGTGGCGACGGTGAGGCCCGGCATGGTCGCGGCGGTTATTTGGTGTCGAGGCTGGCGAGAGTTGCCCGCGGTGTCATGCCAGCATGAGTCTAGAGGTTGTGTGACAGGTGTGTGCAGGGGGCAGGGGGCAGTTCAAGTCGACGCAGAAAGAAAGAGGTTCAGCAGACAAGAAGGACCCGCAGGCAGCAGGCAAGGTGGGGCAGGGGCCGTTGCGCCCCGCTTTGCCCCGCGAGAGGTGCCGAGACAAGTGACTTAGGTACGGATTACTCCGTATGTAAGCTGGTGAGATGAAGCTGGAGATTTTGACCCCCACCTGATCGCCAAGTCTCTGAGTGTTCCTGGCAACGTGAGGCCATTCCCACAGCACCTCCCCGTGCTGATGGCCTCTCCACCGTGAGCAACACCAAGCTGTTCATGGACCTGTCCCGGTACCAGCTGCTGGTCAACGAGGTATTGGTGAACTGAGAGAGTTGTGTGAAGACAGCCTGGGTTAACCTTGGCATTATTAGCACATCCTCCAGGCAGGCGCATTGAGGATGGCTCATAGCGATCTCTTGATTGGCAAAGGCTGACCAACACTCATCAAAGCATTGCACATCGTCGAGACCGGTGTGTATGCTGGTCAAGCATGTGCATTTCCCCTCCTGTTGCCGCTGCCAGAGCCACTCCCAGCTCTAGTCATGGTCTGGCCCGAGACCAAATCGAGCCTCCTCCTGCACGCCCAGCGCCTGGTGGGGCTCCTCGGATGACGAGGCCCGAAGCCCCACTCTGAGGCTTGGTCAAGGAAGCGCGAACCCCAAGGTCCATTCAATTTGATCTGCGGCACAGGCAACCGACTTCAGTGCCACTCGGTGCCTCAACGGGCAGCAGAGCAGAGGAAACGAGACCCAACCACCCGTTTTCACCCCCTCCCCCGGATCGCGTCTCTCTTCAGGCAAGTCTCGAGGTTAGGACGGTTGGGTAGCTTCCAGAGGCGGCCTGTTCCCGGGCGCATCCCTGCTCGACCAAGAAACATGGCGAGGCCAGAGCTTCTCCTCATCGCTAGCGCATCTCCGCACATGCAGGGGAATCTTCCATGCGTCCCAACCAGACAACCCAGGGAGGCACCTCTATCCGTATCTGGGTTTGCTTGCCATGCCGCGGCCCGCGCCCCTCGTGGTCCAGATCAGGGGTCGCCTCCTTAATCCCTCGCGTCCCCGGAAGATGTCCTCACTTCGCCCCTCCGACAGCATGTTTTCCAACACCAACCCACAGTGTCGGTGCAGCTGAGACCCGCGTCGTTGGTGGGTTAGGCATCTCCTGTTCAGGCCCCCCACGAACCGGGCAAGCAAACACGAACGACAACGGCAGCGACAGCGACAGCGGCCATTCCCACACACGCCCCTCCGCAAGAATCATGGTCCTGAGGCTCGAGGGGCGCGCCACAACGTCACGGCGCGACCACCGGGTACCTCTTCCGGGCAAGTAAGCCCGAATCAAGCGGTCACTCCGAGCTCAGCCATTCCCATCCATTCTGGCCGCGCAACGACACACATCTCTCCCCACCATGGACCCCCAACCTACTGGGCCCACCACCATAACGAACTCCGCCACCAAACCCACCACCACCACCACTCCCACCGCGCCCACCAACACAAGCACAACCTCCATCCCCCTCTCCACAACCTCCATCCCTCTCTCCACAACCTCCATCCCTCCCTCCACAACCTCCATCCCCGCCTCAACAACCAGCACCCAACCTCGCCCCTCCACCCACACAACCCCCTCCCGCCCCCCCTCCACAACACCCTCCTCCCAGTCTCCTCTCAAAAAATCCCCCTCCTGGCTCACCACCAAAACCCGCGCCCTGACCGCCTGGCTCGCCACCTCGGAGCCCTCCGCCCAAGCCCTCTCCCGCCACCGCAAAGAAACCTTCCAGCACGCGGGGATCTCCCCGCGGGAATCCTCCTCGCACGCGAAACTGCACGCGCCCATTGGGGAGATTCCGGCTGATGCTATTAGGCCTGGGCGGGGGCCGACGCCGGAGGAGGTTGCGAGGAGGGAGAGGAGGAGGAGGA
>MU855511.1:0-12589 GCA_033296695.1 Staphylotrichum tortipilum | reverse complement strand
CGGATGGGGGGTCGATTTATACCGGGAGTGGTGGTGGTGGCGGCGGGTCAGGGACGGGGTCAGGGACGGGGCCGGGGTCAGTATCGGGGTCAGTATCGGGGTCGATGATAACGCCGTCCGTCTCGGCGGCAGGGTCGGTCCCGTCGGCAGGGTCTGTCTCAGCTTCGGCGACGGACTCGGTGACGGACTCGCTCAGGACGTTTACGTTTTCAAGGGAGGGGAGTTGTAGGACGGGGGTAAGGAGTGAGGGGGGGAAAGGCGGGGATGGGTAGGAGGCTGAACTCTAGCTCCCTGCCTGGCCCTGTTGCTGACCACATCGGTCCACATCGGGAGCGGCGAAGGTGGAAAGCGGAGGCGTTGAGACGAAGTGTATGAACTGAATCGATATGATTGATGATGTACTACAGCGAACAGACCCTTTGGGGGTCACAAATCAGACATCCAAAAATGCTGCACGTGGGAGCGGACAGGCGACAAGCCGAGGGGGTCCTGGTTTATTCGAGAGCGATCCCGTTGCGGCAGCCAATAAGCGGACGACTGAGCCATGACGTCGTCAATGGGGGTGCGTCAGTCTGAATTCCAGGGCCAAGGATGACTTCACAGCAGGGGCGCTGGTCCAGAAAGGATACCATCCGGTTTGAACCCATTTCTTACCTAGTGGTTTTTCTGTTTTAGTTTCGCTTTCCTCACAACCTATGCGGACTCACCTACCAGGCGGCAGACCTACCTTCTACAGCCACCCGAGTACGGCAACAAGTGAGAAGAAATCATGAAAGGCTTCTGGAGACACGACGACCCCGACCAGGACCGGGACCGGGACCGGGACCGGCCTGGCCAGACCCCGCCCCCATCCAACACGCCCCCGGCCGAGTCCTCCTCAAACCAGGATCCCGACGAGCGCACCCAGCTCCTCCACCACTCATCCGACACCATGCCCTACCTCTCCCCCGACGACCCCGCCGTGTCGCCCTACAACCTCTGGACCGTCCGGTTCGCGCGCTGGCTGACCGTTGTCCTAACCTGCCTCACCTTTGTCTGGTGGATTCTCATGGTGGTGACCGTCTTCATCACGCCGCCGGGCTTGCACGTGCGGGGGTCGCCCTTCTTCGCGTTCGGCTACGCGACGGCGGCGCTGCTGACGCTGGCCGTCTCGCTGCTCTTCTTCACCGTGCCGAGCCGCCCCGCGCGGGTGCTGAGCATCGTCAACGCGGGCGTGCTGCTGCTCGACGCCGTGGTGATGCTGGCGGTGCCGGGGCTGCGGCACGCCGAGGTGTGGGCGGGCGTGGTCAGCGTTGTGTGGGCGGCGCTCATGGCCGCGTGGTTCGTGGGCGCGGACCGCACGGTGCAGTGGGGCAAGGCCGAGGAGGAGCAGCGGCTGACGGGCCGGCCCGAGAGCAGGCGCTCCGTGCTGGAGTGGGGAGAGGTGATGCTCTCGACGCTGGCGCTGGCGGCCGTCGGGGTGGGCATGGGGCTGATGACGTGCGTGCTGGTGCTGCGGGCGGCCGACTATGGGCTGGCGCCGCCCGGCGAGATGTACTGGGTGGATGGCAACCGCTACCAGATTCACTTGTACTGTCACGGCCGCGAGCTTGACGCGGCGGGGAAGAAGCGGACCACGGTGCTCCTGGAGGGGGGCGAGGACGCGGTCGAGAGCGGGCTCTGGCAGCTGGCCGAGAACGCCGTCAAGAACGGGTCGATCGACAGGTTCTGCTTTGCCGACCGCCCGGGCATGGCGTGGGTGAGACGGCAGCCTTGTCGTTAAACCGTGGCAACACATGCTGACATCACGACACAGAGCGACACGGCTCCGTCGCCATTCTCAGCCAGCGTCGCCTCTGACGCGCTGAGCGAAGCGCTCTCGAGAGCTGGAGAAGAGGGGCCGTAAGCAAACACTCCTGACGATTCGTCCAGGGCCCAAACTGACAAGCCGATTCTATACAGCTGGGTGCTGGTCAGCGCGGGCGTCGGCTCGCTGTACTCGCGCGTCTTCAGCGCGCGCCATGGCGAGGAGGTGCACGGCATGCTCCTGATCGACCCCCTCCACGAAGACCTGCTCTCACGGGTAGGCAGCCCGGGGCGCGGGTTCCTGCTGTGGGTCCAGGGCGCCATCTCGCCCTGCGGTATCGACCGCATCCTCGCGGCCATCGTGAAGGGCAGGCGGGCGGCGGACCGGGTCTGGGGCCGGTCCTCGTATCAGTCGGGCACCACCATCTTTGCCAAGCTCCAGGAGAACCTCGTGGCCGAGTCGCTCACGCGGCGCGACGTGGTGTCCAGCCGGGCCATCCAGGACAAGGACACGCGGCTGGCGGTGATCAGTTCTGGCAAGCAGATCCGCAGCGACAGAGAGTGGGAAGACAAGGTGGGTCGACGGTGTTGTTGGTTGTTCGCTGTTCGTGTTGACGCCGAGGCTGACACCAAAATAGCAACGGGACCTGACCCATCTCACGACGAACCTCGAGGGTTGGGACGTCGTGGGCGACGCGCCACACCGGGTCTGGGATACCCTGAGCGGGCGCGAGGCGATCGAGCGGAGGCTGAGGAGGCTGGTTGGGTACGGATATTCTGGCCGAGACGGGGCGGGGGTGTGAAGCGAGGGGTCGCTATTTTGGGCGTCTGCACAGAGTACGAGACTGATGGAGCACGGATACAGAGCAGTTCCTGCGAGAGAGCAAGAATGGCGGTGGTTGGGATCCGAGTGCGGATCTCACTCCACCTCGCCTAATCAGGATTCAAGGTTTCTTGGGCGTTGGTTGTGGCTCCAGGGGTCCGTCGTGTGGGGATGGATGTGGATGAGACGGTTGTCCAGCGGGTGGCTGGCTGCGGGTAGGCATCATGGATTGCTTGGAACACTGAAGCAGAGGCGGATGACGGAGAATTGAAAAATGGCTGGGCTTGGTGGAGGAGCGCGAAGTCTTGGCGGGGAGCGAAGTTGACCGTTGCCTGTTTCACAGTGAGCACAGGTTGCCGTGGCGCAGGTTGCATCAAGGGGACCCTGATAAGTCAGCATCTGGGGCTACATGAAATTCAGCCAGGCCCTGGACCACTCCCCCAGATTCTGAGTTGAGAAGGGAAAGAAAGGAAAGAACAATTGCTGTTTGCTACTTATTTACCTATGTTCTGTTTCTCTGTTTCTTGAATCCAAAGAATCAAGAAAAGGGTGTAACTTTGCTGACATGGGCTGCTGGCCCGTAGCGAAGGTCTTCTCCTTTTCTGGAGCCCGTGCCTGGCGCGTTCCATTGCAATTTCCGGCGTGTGCTGTTGACAGGGGAACCTGCCGCTGTGGTGCGTTCAGCAGGCGCATGCGGCGGCTTCTGCACCCAGCGGCAGGCCCCTCGTGGGATCGTGGCTCATGGCCGCGACCGGACATGCATGCAGCCATTGTCTCGCCCAGGCGAGGTGAGCGAGCCTGGAGGCCCTTGTTGTTGGTGTGCTTTTGGTGCAGACTGGTGGTCCAACCCGTCCCTGACGTCCCTGATGAGCATGTCTCGCCGCTCCCGTCTGTCATGGGCGCCACGAGCCACAAGTGCCGGGCAACCTGCTACCCTGCACCATCCCAGAATCCTGCGGTTCAAGTGCAGCTGATCAGAGTGCAGAATACGAAGCAACAGAGGTACAGATTACATAGGAGCACACTCGCTCTAACTACCTACACCTCGAGGGGCATAACCGGACCCTGCTTCGCCTAGTTTTCCGGCCCTGTTCTCCCGCAGCCTGACCCCGGCGACCACCGGTTGGGCATCCATTTCCATATCCATCCAGCATCCATTTCCATGTGCAGGTCTGCAGGTTTGCAGGCGATCAAGATCAGGCCAAGCAGCAGTTCCTCCTCTTTTGGGCCTCCGCCCCGCTGGCATCCAACCACCAGCCTTGGAACCTGGGCCTGTCTGCCAACACCCTGCCCCCCAGGCGCACTCAGAGCAGCCCAGGCCTGGAAATTAGCACTCCGCCGTGGCGGGGGCTTGTCGATCCGCTGTTGACTGCCCGCTTGGTCGAGTGTGAGAGTGTGAGAGTGAGCGAGTGTGAGAGAGTGTCTGACCTGGGCTGTGGCTGCGACTGCGACTGCGACTGCGACTGCGACCGCGGTGAGTGGAGCACTGGAGCGCTGGTTGGACTCGGTGCAGCAGCGCACTGCCCCGACCTCCTCCTCCATTCACACCTGCACACCTGTACCAACCAAGTCCTTACCTCCAACTCCTGCCATCTGCAACCAAACAGCAAAAAAGGCAGCGAACACAGCGCCGCACTGGTGTCCGCATGCACCAAGTACCTGAGCACGCGGGCAATATTATCGCTTTGCGTCTGCACTGATTCCTCGGGCTGTTGCCCTCCAATCCCCTTCGCGCCCCCCCTGCCCCTCCCTTCCTCTCCTCCTCCCTACCCACTGCAGTTGTCTGCAGCAGACTCCAGCCAGAGAGGCACAGCAGAGAGCGGACGCACAGCGACGACCAGACAACGAAAGCCCAGACAAGACGAGCACTCCAAACCAGACAAAGACTGGTCAACCCTCGATTCCCGACCACGACCCCGACCACACGACCAACCGACCTAGGTACCTACCTCTACTCCGACCCCTCGTTGTTGCACCACACATCCACATCCGCACCCACAACCATACCTTTCGTTCTCTTCCCCTTGCTGCTCAGTTTCTACCAGCGTATTGTCGCTCATTGTGTCGCTCGCACAGCCTCCGCCAAGTCGACAGACGACGTGCTGCGCCGGCACGCTTGCCCCACACCTCCTCCATTCACTCAGCATCACCGGTGTGCTGCATCTCGATTAGCCGCTTGATGCCGGTCGACCTGCCCCCGCTTCCAATCTCCAACATCGCTGTCGCTGTCGCTGTCGCTGTCGCTATTGCTGTCGCTATCCTCGACGACCGCCCGGCGTGCACCCCCTTCTGCGCCCCCGCCCCGCTCCCGACGACGACGATCGCCATTCTCGACACCCGCCTCCCTCCCATGGTGGGGCGTGATTGATACACAAGAAGCGGGCGGATTGAGAACCAACCTGCCATGGCCGGCTACGACTATGGCGGCGGCCACGGCGGCGATCGGGGCCACGGCCACCCCGCCTCCGATTCCCCCTACTGGATGGACCAAGAGCACCCCAGCATGTCGCCCCCGTCCCGGCACAACGGTGGCTACGGCGGCCAGGGCGCGAGACCCCCAGTCTCGCCCGCACTGAGCCCCGACAACACAGACACGGAGCAGCGCCGCAGCGCCGAGCGCAACGGCTCGCGGCCCCGCGGCTCGAGATCCGCCAGCGGCCAGGCCCGCGCCTGCAAGAAGTGCGGAGAGCCGCTGACGGGCCAGTTCGTGCGCGCCCTCGATGGGACATTCCACCTCGAATGCTTCAAATGCCGTGTCAGTTTCGCCGCCGAGGCCATCTCCTCCCCGGCCCCTCACCTCCCCCTCTTCTACTGACTCCGCGCTCTAGGACTGTGGCCAAATTGTGGCTTCCAAATTCTTCCCCGCCGACGACAAGGATGGCGGCGGCCAGTATCCCCTCTGCGAGATCGACTATTTCCGTCGCCTCGGCCTGCTGTGCTACCAGTGCGGCGGCGCCCTGCGCGGATCCTACATCACCGCCCTCGAGCGCAAGTACCACGTCGACCACTTCACGTGCTCGTTGTGTTCGACCGTCTTCGGCGCTCAGGATAGTTACTATGAGCACGACGGCCGCGTCTACTGCCACTACCACTACTCCACCCAGTTCGCCCAGCGCTGCAGCGGCTGCCAGGCCTCCATCCTTAAGCAGTTTGTCGAGATCTTCCGCAACGGCCAAAACCAACACTGGCACCCCGAGTGCTACATGATCCACAAGTTCTGGAACGTCCGCCTGAACCCGCCCCAGGAGGCCGCCACCCCGATCCAGGATGACCCGACCGGCCGCGAGCTCGTCCGCGGCGAGGAGGAGCGCATGGAGGAGAAGGTCTACAAGATCTGGAGTGTGCTCTCCACTTTTGAGGAGTCGTCGGCCGCCTGCATCTCGGACATGCTCCTGCACGTGAGCAACGGCGCCTATCTCGACGGCGTCATGGTCGCCAAGAAGTTCATCCTGCACGTCGACGTGCTCTTCCGCTCCGCAGACAGGTTGGACGCCGCCATGGCCGAACTGGAGATGAACCGTACGAACCACACCCCCGCGCCCCAACCTTCACTCCCCCACCGTCCAAAGATCGTGCAGCTGACTTGACCCCCTCGGTCTAGCCCTCGCCTATGGACGGGAAGCCAAGCTTCTGTGTAAGAAGATCGTGGCCTTCTTCTCGTTGTTGTCCAAGACCCAGGACAAGGCCACCCGCAAGCCTGGCGTCACTCAGGATCTGCTGACCCTAGTCACCGGCCTTGCTCACTACCTCAAACTCCTCATCCGCATCTGTCTCCAGGGAGCGCTCCGCATAGAGAAGGAGCGCCAGACCTCGGACGGCCTCTTCAGCTTCCTCGACGACCTCAACGATCTCGACAGCCTCAAGACCGACGACCACTCCACCACCACCCTGCAGCTGACCTCGGGCCTGTCGAGACTGTCGGCCCACGATTCGGACCAATGTACCCTGTGCCGCAAGCCCATCGAGGACGAATGCGCAAAGAGCAGCGACAAGAGGTGGCACCTGGCCTGCGCCAACTGCTCGCGGTGTGGCAGGGAACTTGGCCGCAACCTCACGGATGCGCGCCTGAATCCTTACGACGCCAGTATCCTCTGCAGCACATGCGAGCCTCATGCCTCCCCCAACGCCTCGCCGTTTGACCATGTCACCAAGCTGCAGCAGTACGTCTTCTTGCTCCAAGTCGCCCTCGCCCGCCTCCTGGAGATCCTTCGTGCCAGCGGCTCGATCCCCAGCTCCCTGGATGACCCGACCGGCGACGGCTCCAGCCATGCCGAGCGATCCGGACAGGCCAGTGGTGGGCAGTACCCGCGGCATCACCGTGAGTCATCATACGAGAGCGCCCTCAATGATGTTCGGAGGTTAAAGAGCACGCGTCTGGACAAGCACCTATCCTCGAGCGTCAGGAGAGCTCGGACTTCTCGAATCCTGGATGGTCCTGAGAGCAGCAGCGCGCGGCCCGGATCCGCCGGCGGAGGCGGCGATGGCGGCCAGAGCAGGGGCTTCCAAATCGTGGAGGAGGAGCGAGGGCCGATCGACGAGGAGGACATGATGCTACCCAATCAGGATGCGCTGACGCTTGACGACATACCTCGAATTGTGGCCGCCGAGCAGGCGGCGAGAGAGCAACAGCGGCCATACCCTCCGTCGCGCCAGGACCTCTTCCAGTCGCAATCCGCCGACCAAGCGGCGGGCATGGGCGGCCCCGGCGGCGGTGGCCACCAGCGCAGCCTTTCCGAGGGCAAGGGGATGGGCGCGCGCGGCATGGGCGACCCCTCGGCGCAGCGCAACCGGCGCTTCTTCTCAGAGCTTTCAGGGTTGGAGTACTTCATCGTCAGGCACCTGGCGGTGCTTACCATGCACCCCATGGTGGAGTCAGAGTTTACCCTCGAGGAGCTGCTCGGCTTCATCGAGAGCAAGAAACCGGCGACCTTCTGGAAGAACATCGGCAAGGCGTTCAAGAACGACGGCCGCAAGAATGTCAAGAAGAAGGGCGTTTTCGGCGTCCCGATCGAGGTGATCATTGAGCGGGACGGAGCCGAGTCGACCGACGGCGTCGGGCCGGGCACACTGCGGGTCCCCGCCGTCATTGACGACATCATCTCGTCCATGAAGCAGATGGACCTGTCGGTCGAGGGCGTGTTCCGCAAGAACGGCAACATCAAGAAGCTGGGCGAGCTGCAGGACAAGCTGGACAAGGAAGAGGAGGTGGATTTCAGCACGACGCACGTCGTCCAGGTGGCCGCGCTGCTGAAGCGGTACCTGCGCGCGCTGCCGGACCCGCTCATGACGCACAAGCTGTACCGGCTGTGGCTGGCGGCGGCCAAGATCCAGGACGAGCAGAAGATGCGGCACTGCATCCACCTGACGTGCTGCCTGCTGCCCAAACCGAACCGCGACTGCTTGGAGATTCTGTTTTGCTTCTTGAAGTGGGTCGGGTCATTCCACCAGGTCGATGACGAGTCCGGGTCCAAGATGGACATCAAGAACCTGGCGACCGTCATCGCCCCCAACGTGCTGTTTGACAAGAACAAGATGTCCAGCCTCGACAGCGATCCCATGTTTGCGATTGAAGCCGTCGAAGTGCTGATCGCCGACATTGGGGAGATGTGTTTGGTAAGTCTTTTCCCCCTACTTCCCCTTAACCCCCCCTCACATCCCACCAACCACAACTCTAACCCTCCTCCCAGGTCCCCGACGACCTCGTCAGCATCCTCAACGACCAACAACTCTTCAACAGCAGCGGCGACCTCACCACCAAGGAAATCCTCAAGAAATTCTCGGACCGCTCCCTCGGCCCCCGGCAATACGTCGAAATCACCGAGGTTGCTCCCGGCCGCCACGAGATCCCTACCCGCCCTCCCGCCCGCCGCGTCGAAACCGACCCCTCGCAGTGGCAGCACGAGAGCAGCGTGCGCCCAATGCAGGACCAGCAGCTCCCGCCGCAGTTTGCGGGCCAGCAGATGCAGCAGATGAGCACGCCGCCCCCGCAGAGGAGGGGCGGGCCGTATGATGCGCCCCCGCCCCAGGGGCAACAGTCGCCGTACGGACAGTATGATCAGCAGGGCCCGCCGCCGCCGTCGCTACCTCAGGGGGGGAGCATGCAGGAGGGCGGTGGTGGGAGGGGTGGACAGCCGCAGAGGGAATGGCGGAACTCTGGCGCGCCTCCGCCAGGGTGGGGAAGGCAGGGGAGCGGGCTGACAACGGGCACGGTATAGGGGAGTGCGCCGCCTTGATTGCCTTGCCTGAGAAGAGGGTGGAAGGGAATGAAGGGGGTGGAAATGGGAGAGAGAAGGAAGGAAAGCCGTTTTGTTTCTCTTGATGATTTTGATTCAAGGCGTGGGCGGGGATACTTGGGGGGGGGGCGTAGAACGGCGCATTTTATGATGATCAGTCAGGACGGGATTGGGCTGCCTGAGAAGCAAAGCAAGGCAAGCAAGAAGGGCCACAGCAGCCATGGAAGGAACATGGTTGCTGGACGCCTTTGTTTGCTTTTGCCCCTTGTTGTTGTTGTTGTTGTTGTGTTTTCTTTTTCTCTCATTTGCTTTCTCCGCTTCTATTCGATATTCACCTTCTGTGGGTTTTTGTTGATTCTTTGGCTGCTGCTTGCTTCTCATGCTCGGTGGTGGCATATTTGTTGAGTTTTGTGAGAAGAAGAGAGAAGAAAAACAATTGGTCTCTGGTCTCTGATGTCTCGCCCCTTTTTTGCCACTTCTCCTGTCTCTCCCGGAAAAGGATGGCGTTGAGTCAATCTGAAGCGTGAAGGGGAGTGAGTGTTGGGTCGCTTCTGAGCGGGTTGCTGTGCTGCTTTGTTTGATGGGCTATTATCAATCTATGGCTTGTTGGTGATGGGTTTTGAAGGGCCCGGGAATGAAATGAATGATGGGGGGAGGGAGGATGTTTATGTCGAGGACGAACAGACAATTGGGCTTGGATGGCTGATGAGGTGAGGATGGCTGGCACTCGCTCGCGGGCTGGGTGCTCTGAAGATGGGAGGAGGGTGGTGATGGGTTGAGTGAAGGCCAAAGAGGGCACGGTGGGAGCGTCTTTCCCAAGTGGCCAGGGATTCGAGGGTTTTAGGGGCTGACGCCTGGTTGTTTGGAGTATGTAGCCATTGTCTGGTGCTTGACCTGGAAGCCAGGAACATGGAGTGTAGTGTATATACCATTGTTCAGAGGCAGAGGGAAAAGGGAGGGAGTATTGAGTTTCTCAAAAGGAAAAAAAAGCAAGTCGTTTTTCTATGTTCATATGTATGTTTCCTAACCTCTCAGTGCCCCGGCCGGACCCGACGCCTTGATCTTTTGCCATTACTATATTAGACATGAAAGGTGAAAAAGACAGCTTGCGCGTTCCTCGTCACAGGTATCAAAAAATGGTGGTAGTAAAACGTGTGCGCTCGCCTGCAAGAAACAACACGGCGCAAAATCTTTGATCCTGACATGATTCCCCCCTCTCTCCACATCCCACCTCTGTCTCTGTAACATTACTCCTTCTTCTTCAACCCCTCCTGCTGCTCGAGGGTCCACTTGACGGAGCGGCGGACGCCCTCGTCGAGACTGACGAGGGGCTTGTAGCCGAGGCGGCGCTTGGCCTTGGAGATGTCGTAGTAGCGGGTCATGCAGCTGTAGACGATGCGCTGGCGGTTGAAGGTCGGGGGCTTGTTGATGGCCCAGAAGAACCACTCGCTGAAATAGCCGAGGACCATACCGAGGCTGCGGGGGAGGACGCGGACGTGCTCGGTGCCGTGCGGGGAGCCGGCGGCGGCCCAGACGGCGCGGGCAAAGTCCCAGAAGTAGACGGGGCTGTCGTTGGTGATGAGGAAGGCCTCGCCGTCGACGCGCTCGTTGTCGAGGGGGATGGTCTTGGAGGCGGCGGTCAAGAGCAAGGCGCGGGCGGCAAGCAGGTGGCCGTGGGCGACGTTCTCGACGTAGGTGAAGTCGAAGAGGTTGTCGTTATCGCCGACCTGGACGCCGGAGCGGCCCTGGTGGAGGATGTTGATGAGGTGGTAGAGGACCATGGTGTCGCCCTCGCCCATGATGCCCGAGGGGCGGATGGCGCAGGTGAGGAGGGAGGGGGCGTCGGGGGCGCGGTTGGCGGCGAGGACGAGGACCTCTGCGGCGGCCTGGCGGACGAGATAGTTAGCTGGTGCAATCTTTATGTGCTAATAGGGGAATGGCGGGGTGTGGCAGCACCTTTGTCTCGGAGTAGTACTCGCTCTGGTTGTCGCCGCGCACCAGGGGCCAGCGCTCGTCGGCGTTGATCAGGTCGCTCTTGTTGTCGCTCATGACGCTGGCGGAGCTGGTGTAGACGAGGGCCTTGACGGCGGCCTTCTGGCAAGCCTTGACGATGGCGGCGGTGCCGTCCACGTTGACCTTCTTGAAGAGGGCGTGCGAGACGCTGTCATTGGATTGAGCAGGGGGCGACGCGGTGTGGATGACGACGTCGGGCTTGGCCTGGGCGAAGATGGACTCGAGCTTCGCGGCGTCGGTGATGTCGGCCTCGTGGTAGGCGACACCGTCCGAGTCGGGGCGGCGGTTGCGGGTGCAGCGCAGGTCGACAACGGAGACGGAACAGCTGTAGTCGCGCAGCAGCAGGCGCACGACGTGGTGGCCCAGGAAGCCGCAGCCGCCAATGACCATGACGGAGCCGAGCTCCGGCTTCTTTGCTGTTACCATGTCGGTGGTGTGTGTGTGTGTGTGTGAGAGAGTGTGTGTGTGGATGTTATCTGTGTGATGGTTTGGCGGGGGCTGGGGTGGTCGAGGCAGACTCAATTGGCGTTGGAAGAGGACGGGAATGGGAAATGGGATGTGGAATGTGGGATGCGTGGAGGAGTACGTGGAGGAGTGGACGTGGTTCTGGCTCGCTTCCCTCTTGGCGCCTCCTTTCTCTCGGTCTCCCTCTCGAGCTGCGTCTAGCTTCAACGGCGGCGCTGCACATTTTAGGCGGCATTGCGGGGCAGAAAGGTGCTGGCGGCTGATTGGGCGCGGCTCAGCGATGTCCCAGGGCCCAAGCCCAGGGTCCCCTGCCCACTGCCAGGGCCCAGCCCATGACATGCAGCTCCATGGACACACACCACGCGATCCACCCCTCACACTCACCAACACCTTTCATCCCGTGCCGCCAGCACCACGGTCACCAGGCAACCAAGGGATTCTTTTCTTCATTTCATATCTCTTTTTTGGTATATACACTTGCTCCTCTGGATAGCCATTTTGATTTCCTTGGCCACCTATTCACTCCAACAGGTCTCTCTGCCTTTCATCTGCAGCTCTTCATCTTCAAATCGGAACTGTTTCCATGCCTCACCCGGCCATTCACTCCACCACCCGGGCACCATGAGCAGGCCCCAAATCGAGATCTTGGTCCACATTGCAGCACCGGCCAGGGCCATCGACGACACAAATTATCGCACCTTGGCCGCCGCGTACCTCAACTTCGAGCCGACCAGTCAAGCATGTGTTGTTGCCGGTGAGCATGAAGCAGGGTGGGGAGTTGGCAATGACCTGGAAGAGGTGGAGGCTGTACAGGCGAGGTCGACCCAGGGCGGCGATGGGCCCATGGGGTCTCAAGACCTAGGCTTCATTCAATCACCCCCAATGTCCTTCCGGAGCGCTGTCCACAACGCCGGATCCTTTCGCGTCCGGGAACAGCAGCCGGAAGCCGGGACAGGCTCACAGGACACCGAGCCCCGGTCATCGTGGCAGCCCCCTCCAAGCGTCGTTGAAGACTCGATGCCCGACAACGGCTACGCCTTTGATCAGTACTGCACACCCACCCGCATCCTGCAGCATTACACCACCTTGGACAGCACCCAGTCAGTGTCGCCAGCTTCGGAGAAGAAGCCGTGGCAGGCTCCTCCATCCAGCCAACCCGAGTGCGGACCCTCTTCCCAACCGCCGTCTGCCAAAGATGACGTCGGCCAACGCCATCCCCCGGACGAAGTACCACCCGTGGTCATCCCGCTCTCGCCCACTCGCGACACCA
>MU855510.1:15222-47508 GCA_033296695.1 Staphylotrichum tortipilum | reverse complement strand
TCCTCGATCCCTCCCTCCTTTTCCACCCCAAAAACAAAAACTGCACCATCCCAACTCCCCTTTCTCACCCCCCCGTTCCATCCCCAACTAATAACCGACCCAAACTGCACCCCCCTCCATTCCTACGTGCCCGTCCTCACTAGCACTTACCGACATGTCGTCAAAACCCCGCCAAGCCCGGTCACCCCCGTGGCTAGGTGGCTAAATCAAAGCCCAACCCGCTGACCTTCCATCCGCCGTTCGCTCGCTCGCTTCTGACGACCTTCCCCCCTGTACCCCTGCCAAATGATCCATAGCAAGGAAAGGCGAAAGCCCAAACCAGGAATCGGATCTGCACGGAACCGATCCTCCCTTGCCGCCGCCCGGCGCCACCGCCGCTGGTGGTCGGGTAGGGATTCCGTGCCGTGTCTGGTCTTTTGGGTGTGCGATGCTGATGGGGATGGGCGGAGGCTTTTCCAGGTTTTTTTGGGGCTTGGCGGATGTGGTGCGGTGGGCTGCTGTGGTTGGGTGGGGGGTTGTTCTTGTAACTGTGTTCGTTCGCTTGTTGAGCACGTCTTTTTTTGCTTGCTTGCTTGTTTGCTTTGCGTGGGTGACTCGGCTGGGGGGGTCTGGACGGACCGTTTGGGCCGACGGGAACGAGAGTGGGTTGCTGTGGGCCGGAGGGGGTTGGATGTTGCTTACTTTTTGCCCTTTGGCCCTTTGTGGCGGTGTGGTTTGGGAAAGGATACGAAAACGAATGGGTGGTGGTTGGGGACACGAGGTCGGAACGGTGGTGGTGATGGGGGGGAGATGTCATGGGGTGTCATGTTCGTGTTGTTTTGGGGTGGTGAGCGGATGATTGGGGAAGTATTACAAGAGGCAGTTGGCTCGGGAAGGGAGGGGGGATAGGGGATGGTTGCTGAGTTGTCTGCAAGCTGTTCAGGGGCCGGTTAGCCACGCGGTTCAGAGACAACGCCACGTTGAGGATCCCGAGATGTGATAACAAAGTAAATTTAGTAGTATTAAACGCCCTTCGCCGACGCCGCTGTTGTTGCTGTTGTGGTATGTGATAGGCCCAATGCGAGCCCCGAGGCTATGTACAAGGCGACTGCGGGCCAGCGCAGCGCCCGAGGTGACCAATTTATATGCACGCCGGCCGCGGACAGCTCCGGTCCAGGCTGTCCGTCCGGTATCCAAATCCCACAATCCTCCCGTGTCTATGCTGTCGGCTTGTCGTCCCGTGTGTCTTGCGGCATCTCCTTCTCCTCCTCGGCCTTCTTCTTTTCTTCGGCCTTCTTCTCCTCGGCCTTCTTCTTCTCCTCGGCCTTCTTCTTGGCCTCCTCCTTCTTCTTGGCCTCCTCCTTCTTCTTGGCCTCCTCCTTCTTCTTGGCCTCTTCCGCCTTCTTCCTGTCCTCCTCCTCCTTGGGGATCTTGAACCATTCCTTGACTGCCGGGTCCCATCGGTGTCTGCGTGTGTGAAATTCGGTCAGCCTCCAGCATTCCCTTTTCGGGTAAAAGAGTAAAAAAGAAAGAAAAACTCACCCATGATACTCGGTCACCACGAGACTCTTCTCCCCATACTCGGCCACCAAAATCCCCTCGTACGCGTACGGCACCAGCGCCGGCACGCCCTCATACTCGGTCTCCTTGAGCGGGTACAGCTCGCCCTTCTCGTAGTTGTGAAAGTTCTTGCAACTCACAACCCCCGGCCGCCCCTTGGGATCCCTTTCCATCAACGCCGTGATATCCACAAACATCCCGCTCTTGACATCGATCCACCGCGCGTCAATCACATTCTCCCCCTTGCCCCGCCCAATATCGTTCGCAAACGGGTTCACATCCAGCAAATACACCCTCGTCTCGTCCTTCCCCGTCGTCTCGTTCCTGTACGTGTATTCATGCAGACTCCCGTTATACCGCTCCCCCAGCACGCGCATCGTCTCCCCGCTGACCTGCGCGTCCAGGTCAAAATCCCAAGGCAAAGTCAAGCCGTTCCACCACCACCCCAGCAGCGTCCCGTGCGCGAGCCAGGTCTCGAGGTGCAGCGCGGTGAAGGTCGTCAGGTAGGAGCGCACGAGGTGCGTCAGGCCCGCGCGGTGCGCGCCGTAGGGGACGACACCGCGGAAGAAGCGCCGGTCGTAGTGGGCCAGCTCGTAGCTGAAGCCGGACTCGTGGAAGTATTTGTACTGGGCGGGTTCTTGGTGGACGGCGGCCGGGGCGGGCTTGGTGGAGGCCGGCGCGGGAGGGGAGTTAGCGGGTGCCGGATGAGGGTTGGCGGGGGAGGTGGTTAGGGGTTTCGGCGGGGAGGCGATGATGTGCGAGGGGTGGGCGGCGGCGGAGGAGATGCTGCTGCGGCTGCTTGCTGTGGCCGCCGGGGCTGGGACGGGCTCCGGGGTGGTCTCGGGGCTGGCGCTGGTCTCGGGGCTAGCGCTGGTCTCGAGTTGGGGGGCCAGCGTGTGGTGTATTTGAGTTGGCTTGGCGGTGGCGACGGAAGTCTCTTGTTGCTGTTCTTGCTTCTGTTGCGTCTGTGGTTGCCCGGCGTCTTGTGACTGTTGCTGGCTGTAGAAGGAGTAGGGCTCCTTGCTCCTGGACACGGCGGCGGTGCTCAGGACGGCCGAGATGATGAGGAAGGTCGCCAGCAGGAGGATGACCTTCTGGTTGAAGAGGAACGCTATCGGCGGACGCATGGTGGGCAGGCAGGTAGGTGGGTGACGGCGTGCTCCGGGGGAAAGAGTTCCCGATCCAGGGACGGGAGGCGACGACAGGTCGGTCCAAGAAGGGCCGGTCCGAGGCGGACGCGGGATCAGGTTCGGGATCGGGCTCGGGGACGACGACGGCATCCGAGGTCGACCATGTGGGATCTGGGACGTCAAGGACGGACAGGCGAGAGAGAGTCCCGTGTGTACTGAGTGTGTGTGCCTAAGGAGTCGGCCGGTTCAAGGTGTGTGTAGCACGGACGGCAACGGAGGCGGCAGCGGAGGCGGCGGCGATACGGGGTGCATATATGGGGTACATATGAGGCAAGACGGCCACGGCGGTCTCAGTTGGGGACCTGACAAGGAAAGAAGAGATCATGGATGGGCCCGAGTGCCAGATCATCGGACTGACTGCGAGATATGGCGGGGCGGACCTGGTCTTTCCGCCTCCACAGGGCAGGATCCAAACATGCAGTCCTGCAGGCGGGTTCGAATTTGTTTTGTCCATACCCTCACCTAATCAGCCCACATCCCAGCACGAGGCCAGGACCTGGTTCAGTCCAGCACCGACGGATGGGAGCCCCCTACGGCGACCCGCCGCGAAAGCGAGCGAAGTGTTAAGGGGGGAGGCATCCCGGGGACCAGCATCCCGCTGTGTATTGCCGGTCTCCATCCCCTATTCGCTGTCCAGCCCGCCGGCCTCACCCCCCCGTCGCCCACTTTCCGGGGTGGAAGGTTGAAGGGGGGAGGGCACAAGAAGAATTGGATGCCGGGTTTTCCGTCCCAAGCTTCGACAAGCTGAAGGGGAGCCACAAACAGGCCCCGCAGGCGGTCGTCACATGGCTGTTGCCCCAAAAGGGGGCCATGCCCATAACACGGCCTCAGGCCAGTCCACTTGTGGACTCGGCGGACGTCATATCTCGCCCTGCCGCGCCCTGCCCTCGTGGACGTGCTGCCCCGATCAGACACAGTGTGTCACTCTCAGCCGTATAGATGCCAATACGTCTAACCTGCCCACCGCAGCCCTGCAGTTATTAGTTGGTTGACTTGCAGCGCATCGCCATCAGGTCGTCGCCCCCAGGAACCCAAGCCACCGTCGATTTGTGGTTTGCTGTCCTCTCCCTCCCCTCACTGGGTGCGATATCCTCCCACCTCCCCGTCCCCACCCCAGGCCCTGGTGTGTGTCTTCCCGGCGACCGCTGCCCGCCAACGACCTGTCCCCTGGCCCTAAACGTCATCAGCACCCCACTAGTCCCGGGCTCGAGCCTCCCACCCCCCGTTCGTCCCCCGTCTACCCCCCGGTCCCATGTCACCCTGGTCCCCCATTTCCCGCGCGGGCGCGCAAGACTTGCGTACTCCGTAAGTTTGGGAATCGCATTTTGCTGGATTTGTTCATGCTCATCTTGCTGTCTCGTTGGGTTTGGTTTCGCGTAAAGAGGGATGGGGAGGCTGCCCATTTCCCGCCGTCCGGGCTGTGTCTGGGTGTGTGGGTTGGGGTTATTCTGTACTTTCTTTTTGTCTCGTCGATATTATTAGTTAGTTAGGCCCCTCTGCTCACGCGACAGCACACCTCAATTGACTGATGATCATCTCTGGGGTGCGTGGGAACCTGGGGGGGTCCCTGGAGGCTCCCAGCCGCGCCGAACCCCTGACTCGGGAGTGGAGGCGGCAGGATTTTGCTGGATTCCCTTCTGGCGCGTGCCGTGGTGCCGCCGGCGGTGGTGTGTGGGTGGAGGGAGCGTGAGGAGCGTGAGTGGTGTTCGACCTGACCTGCCCCAACAGTCGCGGCTTCGGAGGCAGGGCCAGAGGCGCGCGAGGTATTTTCCCGATCGGTCGTAGCGCTGGCCGCGGCGGCATGATCGGGCGGGATTGAAGACCGGTGTGTGTATTTTACTGTGCATTGTTTTATTGTTGTTCGTCCTGTTTTGCAGCTGCTGAGAAAAATCTTCAGACAGCCGCAGGCCGAGGGAGTGGATTCCTTGGCCGCCTTGGCCTTGGCTCTGTGTCGTGTGCCCTCTGTCCCAATCGCGCTGCTGCCTGTCTTGATGGAGCATCAAGAAAACAACAAAAAAAACAAAAGGTGCCGATAACCGCGAGGCTCTTGTATGGAGTATCCTTGATGCCAAGGACCCCGGGACGTTGGGCCAAGGTTTGGGCCTGCGTGGGAAGGGCTCGGGTGGCTTTGGGTGGCTTGGGGATGCGCTCATCGCCAAGACTACGCCAAGGGATGCCAAGGGCCGCCAAGCCGAAATCCAAGGAGGCGGCTCTTGTGCTCTCCGAGCTAGGGCCCGCTTCGTGCCCCGCTACGCCCCGCTACGCCCCGCTACCAGCCAAACACGGTGTCGTTCCGCAGGCGGACTAGCGCTAGCGCAGGCCGCGCGTCGCTGTTGCAGCGCTGCTTGCCCGCTGCGGGACTTGATGTGGCGGCCCGTCGACGCGCCGTCGAATGCTGTCGAATGAAACCCCCTGCCACGCACGCCCAGCCATGCAATCGTCCGACTTTGGCGGCCAACAAAATTATGACTTTTCTGTGTTTTTATCTTGTCGCCACTGACACTAACTGACCCGCCGAGAGCTGGTCTCCAGAGTTGAGTTTTGTTTCAAACAGATTGTCTGATCGACTCGCCTGTGGCGTATTGTCTATTTCTGTCAGACAGCAACTCACTTCTGAATCGAGCCGAATTAACTAATTGCCTCGTATTAACCTCGAACATGTGATAAACACCAACACAACAAATGGGTATATAACAATCGCAACCTTCCAGGCTCTCACACCCTCCTGCGACCCTCCTCCTACCCTCCCACCCATCCTCCCGGCTTGGCTCGTCACATCGTATCTGGCCCCTTCCCTCCCGCCTGCCTGCCCGCCCCCTTTTGGTGTGTGCCCTATCATCCATTCCCAGCGATCCCAGTCCCTCCCTCAATGGGAATTGGCCCCCCCACTCCCAATTTCCCATGCTCCCCCAAATTCCGCCGCCGTCGCAACAGAAGCAGAAACAGAAGAAGCCAAGTCGCAAGCGGGAAATGGGCCCCAAATTCCCCACCCCACACCGCCGCGCGCGCCAGAAGGGAGCCAAGCTTCGCCCCTTGGAAGCGGACAGCCTGGCCAAGCAAATCCCCCTTTTCCTCACTTCCCCCTAAAACTAACCCACCGGTAGCTGCTCTTCATCAAGGAAGCCCCCAAGACCGAAATGATTTGCCTCTCAAAATTCACCCAATCTTGTTGAGCGTCGAAAACGGGCTAACGGCGGTCCCGTCGCGCAGCCAGCGGTCCAGGCTGGGCAGCCGACCACTGTCGCCCGAGCCCCTGTTGTCTGCTCCTCCTCCTCTCACGGTTGTGGTTGTTCCAAAACGCGCGGGGACAGCAGTGGCAGCGGAAACAGAAACAGATCCACCGCCTCCTGCTGCTGATGGCCACGCCGAGGTCGCTTGTTGCTGCGGCGGTCCGTCTTCCGTTTGCGTGCCGGGTTGGTCCCCGGAGGGCTCTGGAGCGCGGCGCTTGGGGAAGAGGGTGAATTTGCCGCCGTCGAGGGCAGTGGAGGATGAGGATGCTGCTGCTGTTGTTGATGGTGATGCCCCGCCGCCTCCGCCTGTGGCTGCCGACACCCCCCATTTGGGCGGAGGTGGGTTGCCGAGTTGGAAGCGGAATGGTGCCTTGGTCCCGTTACTGTTGATGGTGGTGGTGGTAGTGGTGGTGGTGGTGGTTCCGCTGAGGGCAACCCCGGAGGATGACGACCCTGTCCCCGCCCCCGCCGCTGCTGCTGATGCTGGCCCTGTCGCCGTGGCACGTGGGCCGTAGTAGCTGACTGCGTATCCTATCTTGGACGAGACCGTCTTGCGCGGTATCCCATCTGCCGCTACTGATGACGACGTGGCTGCGGGCGCTGGCCGCGAGAGGGTAGTCTCCCCGTTTTTCCCCGCCGGGAAGGGGAACCCGTTGTCGTCGGTGCTGTACGTGCTGCTGCCGTCGTCGCTTGCGGCGTAGCCCTTTTGGGCGGACAAGGCCATCCCGCCGCCCGTCGCTCGGGGGTACCCCCCATCTGCTGCGTCGTCGTTCCCACCGCTGACCCCATCTCCGCGGCCGCCCTGTTGGCGCTTCTTGCGCCGGTGACGAAGCACCAGCACGAAGGCTACGCCTGTGAGCAGCGACGACCCGACGATGCCACCCACCACCGCCAGCGCCGTCTGCGTGACCGAGAGCGCCGCCCCCTGGGCCTGCTGGATCTGCGCTTGGGCATCGTTCTGGGGGAGGATCGGGCCGAGGTTAGCATGACCGGCGTGGCAAGTTTGTGGGGGACCCAGGGGGGAAGGGGAAGGGGGGGGAGAGGGGGGGGGGACGACATACCCTCACGCTCGTGGCATCCGCCTGCGCCCGCAAGGCCACGCTCGACGCCGACCGCATGGCGGCCGCCGCGCTCTCGGTCGCAAGGGCGAGGACGCTCGAGAAGCTGGCGCCCATGGACCGCGAGGCGCTCGCCATGCTCTCCGACAGGGCGCGGCCGGCCGCCTCCATGGATTGGGTGAGGACCCGGTCGGCGCTGCTCAGGGCCTGCTCCGCCTGGCGCGACGCGTCCGCCGACGCCTGCGAGATGGACCGCGACGCCGACTCGGCCGCGTTCTGCTGCTGGCGGGCGCTCGCGAGCTGCTGCTGGGTCTGGCTGAGCTGCTGGGAGACCTGCTGCAGCGACTGGCTGAGCTGCTGGCTGGACTGGCTCAGTTGCTGACTGGCCTGCCGTGATGCCTCACTGAGCTGCTGGAGCTGGTCGCGGAGCGCCTGGAGCGCCGCCTGGTCTTGTCGGCGTTGGAGTGACGGCGGCGGCGTGATCATGGCCTGGCACCCGTCCCGGGCCGGCTCGGCGGCGACGGGCGACCGGGGCTGGGGCCGGGCACCCTCCACCTCGCCACCGCCGGGCACTCTTCTCCACAACGGCTCGGCCCCTCCCGCACCTCCAACAACCTCCCTCACCGGCACTGGCACCGGCTCGACTGCCGCCCCATTCCCCACCCAAGCACAGCTCGAGCATATCAAGAAGAGAAGCGCAAGGCGCGGAAACACGGCCGGCCGCCTCGCCATCATGTAAGTAAACAAAAACTAAACACCACACCCAAGAACCAAGAAGCGCAGAAAGTGTTACCGCCGGCGGCAGAATGCAAGGCAGAAGAGGGTGGTGACACGAGCGACGGCGGGCCTGGCGATCATCCTTTCAGCCAGAAAGGGCGTGCCCGGTGACCGACGGTGTGGTCTGTGGAAAGGGGGAGGGAAGGGAATTAGCCAAAACGGCAGAAAGAGAAAAGAGAAAAAGAGGGAGCAAGAGGGAAACAAACACCAGCTCCAAGGTGGTGGGCAGCAGCGGGAGGATAAAAGGGACGGCCGTCTGGGCGGCGCAAAACGCATGGCATCGCCGACCTGGTCCCGGGTTCGCCGTGTAAGTCGGAAACATCTCGCCAAACCTGAGCCAGCCAGCAGCAGCAGTGGTAACGGCGACGCGGTGGCGACGGGGAGATCCCCCCTTCCCTTTCTCCCCTTCCCAGGCGCGGGAGAGCCAGGCATGACGATACGAGTCCCAAACGCAAACCCGCAGACCTGCCCCCATGACAATGCATGCAAAGCCATGCCATCCATGCCAGACCTCTCCTCTGCTCTAGGTGGGGGGTCGGGGGGAAGAGGGGTTGGCTGGCATCCACTCCCATGTTGTCCCATCTCACCTCTCCCAACATTCACCTTCACTTCAGAAACACCACCAATCGCCTCAGCCAAGCCAAAGAAAAAAAGCCCGTCTGCCGCAGATCCCACCGGACCCTCCCATCGCCGGCGCGCCGCACAGACGCACAGACCACCCCGATCCAGGGGCGACAGGCATATCCTGAGACACGTCGAGGGGTTGTTTAATGCCCGACCCAACTTTCTCCCCAAAACCGCCAATCTTTAATGCTGGCGCGCGAACTGCGCGCCGCTTTCAGTCGCGTGAACCACGAAGGTATAGTTTTTTGGTTGGGTTTTGGGTTTTGGTTGCGACGGGAGATGGGAGGTCTGTAGACTGGTTCCTTCCCTCCCCTCCCCCTCCCCCAAGACCCCTCACGGGGTTTCGTCTCCGGTGTGAGCTCGTTACTGGGCATTTGTTTTTGACGGTGGCAGGGCGGGATGGTTGACAGGACGGGCCTGGCCCCGGACAGGTAGGTCGTGACAGGAACCCGGGTGACAGCGGACATCAGTCAATCCCTTTGGAGGCGAATTGCCCCGTCTCAACCTGGTTGGTGGAATCCTTGGGTCGCTCATCGATGCAAAACACGGGGTTGTTGGTTTGGTTTTCGGTTGATGATAAAGATGGACCATTCATCTGGTTTCCGGCGCGACCGGAGGGGAGGGTTTGCTTCTTCAGATGTCCGGCCGACTTCGGATGAGAAGAGATGAGGAGGGAAGGAAAAGGGCGAGGAGTCTAACCCCTGAATCACAACCGCCACTCCCAGACTTTTAGACACAAGTTTGGTACCCTATATACACACATATTTGAAGCAAGGAGGAACGACCGGCCAAACCCGCCATCTCCTCGACGTTTAACAGAACAAGACCCAACATCTCCGAACGCCAAACATGCATCGCCCATCTTTTCCCTCCCGCCGCCCCCGACCAAGCAGCAAGCAAGCACATGGCCCGGTTTCGAGCGGTGCCGGAAAAAAAGTTTCTTTTTGGTGAGCGTCGCCCTGGTTTGTAACCCCCGATCCATCCGCATCATTCATCACGCGTTTGACCCCCAGCCACACCGAAACTCCGAGAAGGGTCATGAGGCGTCGTGCGTGGGAGGTGGTGCGTGGGGGAGGAGGCGAGGGAATGCCGGCAACGGCATGGACAGGGGCCGCAACGTGCTTTGCCGATTGCCTCGTGTCAATGCCACCCCTCAGTTGCGTCAACCCATAGATACCGGCCACCTGGCCCCCCCACCCCCCCTTCACCCTCCCTCGCCCGTCCCATGTTTCCTTCCCCGCTTGAATCCATCATCCCCCTCCTTAAACCGGCAGCTTAAACTTCTGCCCCTGCATGACCTTGGTGTAGTAGATCCAGAAAAAGTCGCTGTATAGCACGGTCTGGAGCACACCGGCCACAACAGCAACGCCGTCAATCCGGTGCATGGGCTCCATGATGTAGCGGTAGATCCAGTTAGGGATGTACAGCGCGCGGTAGGCGCCGAGGGCGAACAGGTAGTGGGCCGTGATGGCCTCAGCCTCGCCCGTGCGCTGCAGCATGAACAGCTGCGGCAGGATGGCGACCGACTCGAGCCAGATCGAGAAGGTCCATGTGAACTCGAGGACGGTGTACTTGGACGACGTGAAGACGGCCAGCGCAATGGCGAAGCCTAGAAGGTACTCGACGCGGAAGGTGTCGAGGTTGGCGTCGTTGGTCGGGCGGTACGCCCGCGCCATCAGGTAGATGGTGTAAAATTGGGACGAGATGAAGAGTATCTTGAAGATGAAGTTGTATGGGGAGTGCGTCCACAGGAGGTCTGGGGGGGACGGGGTTAGCTTGGAGAGGGAGCTAGGGAGCCAGGGGGAGGGCGTACCAAGGTACCGTGTGATGTACACTATCAGGTACAGGACTTGCGACTTGAACGAGATGCCTGCGCAGCTCTGGGGCTTATTAGTCCTGCTGCCAGATAGCTCGCTGGCCAAGCACCGCGAGGAGAGCGCACCTTGAGCTGGACAATCTTGTGCAGCAGAATGAAGATGGACGCCAGATGGGACAGGTCCCCTAATCGCGATCGAGCGCGTCAGCCCTTCTCTTCCGACCCAACCCCAGTGTTCCCTTCTGGCGAGATATCCATACCGGCGACGCGAAAGAGGTTGAGCACCATGTTGAAAGCTCTACGCCGGCCCGTTCAGGCGCGCAACGCCGATGGCTTCAATGTCGCAGAGTCAAGCAGCTCCAACAGCTCAAGCTGGGAGCCCGATCAGTTGCCGTTAGTAGTTGGTGGTTGGCAGGGAGCGGGATCCGTCGTCGTCGTGCGGTCGTGGGCGTGGATGACGCTTGTTGGTGACAGGTATGTGCTTTCGTGGCTCAGGTACGTGTTGCGCCGCGTGAAACAACTGCCAACGAAAAGATGGCTGACGACAGGCGCTGTCTGTACGAGGAAAGGCCACGATTCGCGCTCTCGCTCGGCAGTGCAGGGCCAAGCTGCAGCTGCATGCCAGCACTGGCAGCCCGTGCATGGGCCAAGCGAGGGGGCCCACTTAAAACGCGGGATCGAGGCCGTCCCACCCTGTCAAAACGGCTAAGCATCTGTGGCAGGCAGGGATCTCGCCTCTTGTTCCAGACATCGACTGCACCTGGCTGTTGACCTCGCTGGGCCAGCACCTACTTGCACATACTTTAGAAGCCGTTCCGAGCCATGGCCTACTCCGGGTTGCCGGGTCGCAGCAGTCAATCTGATGCGACAGCACCAACACGAGGCTGATGTGAGGCGCACAGAGCAGAATGGATCGGAGTTGCATCTCATCCATGATGGCCCCCGTATTTGCCTCTGCCACTTTGAGCAGTGTAGAGCATCACCCGCGCTGCCAACATCAAGCGAGGCCCCGACTCTCATCTTCTTCTTCCCCTCCAACCTCGGACTCGGAATCGGCCGTCACGACCAGCCACGGGTCCTCGCAGCAGGATCTCGGGCGCGCGGAAGAGGTCCGGCATGGCGTGCTCGCCGTACTCGTCGCGCCCGAAGCGTGCCTCGCCAAAGTCACACAGCACGGGGATCGTGGGCGGCGGGAGCTCCAGTACCCCCGTCGAATGGATCGTGTGGTGCTTGTAGCCCTTGCGCGGGCTGGGCGCGGCCTCCTCGGCCTCCTCGACCGCACGCCACTCCGGGGCGTCCCCTACCGCGAACAGGATGTTGTCTTCCTGTATGTCTTTTAGACAGTTCTCGGCCATGTCAGTAATATGCTTAGGTAGTGGTGTTGCCCGGCGTAAAACCAACTCACCTCCGTAGAGAAGATTGGCCTTGCGGTGGAGAAAGTCGAGCGCCTGCAGCATGTAAACGCAACGGCCTTCACCATATCAACCGGCATCCGCCCGCAATACACCAATTTCCTGACATCACCCAGCAATGCCCCCAAAGGCTCAAACACAAGGCATTTGTTACTCCGCGGCGACTTGGGTCGGGAGACGTAGAACTTATCTCTTAGCGTACGGGTACTGGCCTTGCCAACATGCCGCACATCGCGCGACTCCCCAAGAACAGAACTGACATCTTCCAGGGCTGCAACCTCGCGCGGCGTCTGGTTATCGCCCACGGCGTAGATCTTGACGATCACATAGCGGTGAAGCCAGAGATCGCGGCAGAGCCAGGTAGTCGAGGCACCCCCGTAGCCAAGTTTTGCGACGACCTGGTACCGGTCGTGGAATACCTCCCCGATGGTGGCGGGGTAGAAGTTTTGGGCCTTGTACCAGGACTGGGTTTCCTCCTCGAGCTTTGTTGATGGCGGCACGAGCTTGAAGCCGGAGGAGGGGAACACCTGGGCGGGGGACTGGTCTCGGTCGCGAGAGAGCTCGGGGGATGGGCCGGCGCCACGGGTCTTGGCTGCGTCTTTGTCTGCGCTCGAGGTGGTCGGGTGGCCGCGGAAGAACGCGATGAGTGAGCGCATCTCGGGGACGATGTTGTCCGTGTGGTGTAAGGTTGGCTTGACCTGCCCAGTGTGTCACGGCTGGAGCTTGGTTGTTAGGTCTTGGACTTGATGGGTCACGTGCTGACGTCCAGCCACCCATGGCAGTCGAATTAGGAGCACAGGCGTTGGGAGGAACATTGGGTGTTTGTCTTCTTGTTTCTTCTTTTTTTCTTTCTTTGTATTGTGTGATAGCTGCTGGGCAACACATGGCAAATCAGACATCCTTGGTTCGCCGCTTCCTCCTTGGCCCCATCCTCCCTCTCAACCTCACCCTTCACATGTCCAGGCTCATAAGATACATCTCCAATATCCGCATAAACTTGGCCACAAACGCCTCTAGGTGAAAGATGACCTTGGTGCCTGTGCGGATGCGGTGCTCAAAGAAGGCCGCCCACTTGATGACGTCGGCCTTGAGGGCGTCGTCGATCTGCGGGATCAGCTTAAAAGTGAGCGTGCGCAGGATCGTGGTCGGCGGGATGCAGTGCGTCAGCAAGTCGTACAGCTTGGACCGCACCTGCAGGATCCGCGCCGGCGTGTGCTCCTCGAGGATCTCCTTGGCGATCTGCCCGATGAGCGCCTCCCAATCGGGTGGCGGTATTGGTGTGGTGTCTGTAACCTTTTCGCTGTGGCAGGGCGGAGTATGTTAGCTATCACAGATTGAAGGAGGCCCTGGGTGGTGCTGGACTAAGGAAAACTCACTTCTGAGCGTGCACCGCCTCAAACATGAGCAGCGCCTTGCGCAGGTTCCGCCCGCTCTCCTCGGCAATCCTCTGGTGCAGGCCCTTGACAACGGGCCACCCCTCCTTCTTGGCCGAGACGGCGAGCACGTCACAAATCTGCTCGTGTGTCGGCGCGGCCACGCGCACGAGCAAGGTACGCGAGCGGATCGGGGCGATGATGTTGGCGGTCGAGTTGGCGAGCAGGATGAGGCGCAGGTTGGGCGAGTACTTCTCCATGGTGCGGCGCAGGGCGGCCTGGGCGTCGCGCGTGAGGTGATCGGCCTCGTTGATGACCACCACCTTGAACTTTTGGCGGGCCGACTGGTCGACCTGCTGTGTCTGGGCCACCTCCTTGAGCAGGTCCTGCACCACCACCCTGTCGTAGTTGCCCACGTCCGAGGGTGTGATCTCGAGATGGTAGACCGATGAGACGATGTTGAACTCGAGCTTGCGGTTGCTGCTGGTCTGGAACACGCGCGCGTCGATCTTGATCTTCTCGACGCCGGGGCCGAACAGCTCTTTTAGTGTCGCCACAATCCTCGTCTTCTTGCCCGCGCCGGGAGGACCATAGACAAGGATGTGCGGGATGTCTCCATGTTGCGCCTTGGGGGGGCACCGTCAGCAGTTGCGCTTCTGAGGGGTGATGAGCTTCGCAATACCAGTGAGCGCAGCCGCTCCGAGAGCTCCTCGTGGTATGTGAGAGCGTCGAGCGACTTGGGCCTGTGCTTGTCGACTATGAGAGCCATTGGGGTGGCGGGAGAGATTGTGCTGTGGTTGTTTGTTTCAATAGTATGGGCGTGGTTCTGGTTGCTGCAGGAGTGGTCGGTCTGGTGGTTGCGAGGTCGCTGTGAGATAAAGCTGGTGAAGTGAGATGGGGGATCCTGGAGAAACGCGTCTTGCAGTGGGAGACGCGACTGGGACCCTGGCTGCCTGAAAATCAATTAAGCAGGTCTTGGCATCTGGCGCTGTCGTGCACGGGCCACATCCCACCAAAGCGAGCTCCCCAGACCCAGACCGAATCAGGCCAACACCCGACTTGTTGCTGATCAAGGAGGCAAGAGAAGAGAGAACCTGTGCTGATTGAGGGATTGATCCAATATAATCAGATATTCCATGCTCAGTTGTGACGCTCTGAGAGCTACAGAATTCAATTACGCTCCAAACCCCCACTACTTGAGCTTGAAACCCTTCTGTCTCTTCACTTTCTTCCCAACACTCAAGAGCAGAAAGTTTACTTTGGGCGGGAAATAAACCCAGGACGTACCACCATTTTTGTGGCCCTGCAGAGTTCACGCAGAGGCAGCACCCAAGAGACTTGGAACTGCGCAGCACATTGGCCGCTGTTAGTCTACATAGTATACAGCAACAGGGTATGGACAGGCGGCGGCTATGAAGGAGGCGGTGCTGAGCCCGAGGCAGCGGTCGACGGCGGCTCCGCGACAGCCTCGGCCGGGAGCTGCTTCCACGGCTTTTTAAGTTCCTCCAGTGTCACACCATCCAGCTTGGTGATGCCCACAACAGGAGGGTCGCCTCTGCGGACGAACTCATACTGTCCTACATGGCCGTCAGCATCCGCATAAAGTTCAAGAAAATAAAAAGGCAGCGGTCGTACCTGGCAGCTTGTTCCCCGCCAGCCGGAAGGCATCCCGGATGACCTGCTCGTGCACTGCCCCCCTGATCTCAAAGATGATCTGATTGACGGCGACTCTGGCCGCCCAGTGGTCGAAGGAGCCCTTGCCCTTACCCATTCTCATCTATGCGCCCACCGTCCGTCAGTATCTCTCTTCGTCTCTCCCCTCCTCTCTCCCCCTCGCCCCCCCATCCTTCGCGGGCTCTGGGGTCCTCACCTCGTTGCCGCTGACAAACACGCCCACGTTGCAAGCAACCCGCTTGTACAAGCGGTACTTCTGGCCACGCATGCGAGACTTGATGGTGTCCTCGGCGCACTTGAGCTGGGCGGCACTGATGCGGCGGTGGTGGTCGCGCATGCGCAGGCCGTAGTCGCCCCACACGACGGTGGTGCCCTTGGTCGACCCGCCCGTCGGCACTCGGGGCCGCCCCTTCATCATCTTGTTCTTGCGGTTGAGGTTGGGCTCAAGCCACGACCCCGCGCGGATGGCTGTGGCCGAGAAGAGGCGGGCATGCTGGGGGGTGGTCGTCTTGGTGGTGGGTGCTGTCGGCGCGGAGGGGCGCAGGAGGGAGGCCGAGGGGAGGGCGGCTCGGAGGGGCGTCGCGGGCGATATCCTGAGGGATTGGAAGGCGCCGAGGAGCGCCGACTGAGTGGTTGGCCTCATGGCGGTCGAACTGGCCGCGACGGGCGGGCTTGATGGGGTCTGGCGTTGGAGTGCTGCTGCTCGTCCAGCGCCAAAAAAAGAGCCCCAGAGCTCTCGGCAGCATGGGCCTGCGGCTTGTTCCATGCCAAGCATCAGGTGCAAGTGGGTACAGTGATAATTCTTTAACTATGACAGTAAGCGGCTGCACACCCCGACTAAAGAATATTCTGTGCCAATCGCGCTAATGCGCGTGGCATGTCACGTTAGAGCGCGTGCCTTGCCCTGTGCCTGAGAGAGCACGCGTCCGCGATTATCCGAGCTGGCTGCGCCTGCGCCTGCGACGACCTCCATCCCCTCAGCCAGGAATTGTGTTCCAGGCTCCCACCGCTGCCTGATCTCACCACCTCCCACCATACAACTCTCAACGGCTGCATCAGGTCGGTCGGTCAGTCAGTCGGTTGGTCGGTACTTAAAGCGTTCGTTTGCGCTTTGCCTACCGTGTGACAATCATCTCCTCTAAATTGAAGCCAAACCTCCAACTCCTCAATCGTCGTCGATATTACCGCTACTATGCCCGATATTCGCAACTTTTTCAGTGCGAAGGCCGGTGCGCCCCCTCCCAAGCCTCCCCCAGCCAAGAAGGCAGAAGAAGCGAAAAAGACCCGAGGCAGTATGCTCCCCGCCCGACCTGACATATTTCCTTCACTGCCTGTCCCAGTTGGCCGCTGCTAATAACCTGCCCCAGAGGGACGCAAGGTCATCGAGGACAGCGATGAGGACGATGTATTTGAGTACGTCCATACCGGCTGCGCTTTCTATCCCTTTCCAATCAACTGACAAAACGCATTAGGGTCAAGAAGCCCGCCACGAGCGCCCCGCGGAAGAAGGCGGCGTAAGTCATCATCCTGTGCAAATCACCCCCCTACCCCACTCTAACCTTGACATAGTGCTCCTGCTGCCGTTAAAGGAGAAGAGACCACAGCCGCCAAATACTTTGCGTCGTCCAAGCCAAAAGCCGACACCTCCCCGGCAACACCAAGGCCCTTGTCCAAGACCCGTGCTGCCCCCGCAACAGAGATCCGCGTGAGCCCCCGAACTAAGCCAGCTGCCTCAAAGCCAGCCCCTGAACCAGCCAAGACAGCCCAGAACGGCACCAAGAAGAAGCCGGTTACCTCTTACACGAAGCACACCCGGGATGACGACGACGCATTCATCGACGATGACGAGGATGCGGGAGACGACATTTTTGCCGCGGGCGTGAAGGGCCACGGCAAGAGAAAGAACGACGATTATGCTGAAGAGGACAGCGAGGAGGAGTTTCTTCCCAAGCCCAAGCGGATAGCATCTCGCTCTGCCAAGCCGGTCAAGGCCGAGTCTGAGGACGAAGCCAAGCCGGCTGGGAAAGCGGCCGTGAAGAAGACACCTGCCTCGGCCAGGAAACGCAAAACCCCGACTTCCGACAGCGAAGAGGATGACGAGGAGGTCAAGCCGGCCAAGAAGGCAGCCCCAGCCAAGCCCCGCGCCCCCAGGGCCAAGAAAGAGCCCGAGCCCGAGCCCGATGACGTCAAGGCCATCCTCGACGCTATGCCCACTGTGGATGCTCCCGATGCCCCGGCGCCGGACCCGGATGCCAAGTTCGACTGGCGAAAGGCAACGGCTGGGGCCGCCAATTCCGGGCCGCCGCCCATGGCTGGCACTGTAGACATCCCCGAAGGCGAGGACAACTGCCTGATGGGCAAGACATTTGTCTTTACTGGACTGCTCAAGACGATCAGCCGCGAGGATGGTCAGGCCCTGGTCAAGCGCTACGGCGGCAAGGTCACGGGCGCACCGAGTGGCAAGACCGATTTCGTCGTCCTCGGTGACGACGCTGGTCCCAGCAAGCTTAGAAAGATCAAGGAGCATGGGATCAAGACCATTGATGAGCAAGGCCTGTTCTACCTCATCAAGACGATGCCCGCCCACGGTGGCGGCGGCAAGGGTGCCGAGAAGGCGAAGCAGAAGCGGGAGGAGGAGGAGAAAAAGATCCGCGAGGAAGCCATCCGGATGGAGAAGGAGGAGCAGGCCCGAAAGGCTGAAGCCGAGAAGGCGGCCAAGAAGGCTGCTGCCGCCCGCGGCGTCGCTCCCTCCGCCCCCGCCCCGCCTGTGTCCCAACTGTGGACAACCAAATATGCGCCCACGCAGCTCAACCAGATCTGCGGCAACAAGGCGAACGTGGAACGGATCCAGGCCTGGCTCCGCAACTGGCCCAAGGCGCGCAAGTGGGACTTCCAGAAACGCGGCGCCGACGGCATGGGCGGCTACCGCTCCATCATCATCTCGGGGCCGCCAGGCATCGGCAAGACCACGGCTGCCCACCTGGCCGCCAAGCTTGAGGGCTACGACGTCATCGAGAGCAACGCTAGCGATACGCGCAGCAAGAAGCTTGTCGAGAACGGCGTCAGTGATATCCTCAACAACACCTCCCTGATGGGCTTCTTTGCGGGCGACGGCAAGAGTGTCGACGCCGGCAAGAAGAAGATTGTGCTGGTCATGGACGAGGTCGACGGCATGTCCGCGGGTGACCGAGGCGGTGTCGGCGCGCTCGCCAAATTCTGCAAGAAGACGGAGGTCCCCCTCATCCTGATCTGCAACGAGCGCAGATTGCCCAAGATGAAGCCCTTCGACCACGTCGCCTTTGACATCAAGTTCTCGCGGCCGACTGTGGATCAAATCCGGTCCAGGATCATGACCATCTGCCACCGAGAGGGCATGAAGATGCCGCCCCAGGTCGTCAACGCCCTCATCGAGGGCAGCGGCAAGGATATCCGCCAGATCATCAACATGCTGTCCACGGCCAAGCTCGACCAGACGACCATGGACTTTGACCAGAGCAAGGCCATGACCAAGGCTTGGGAAAAGCACGTGGTGCTGAAGCCGTGGGACATCTGCCAGAAGATCATTGGGGGTGGCCTGTTTAGCCCGGCGAGCACCGCGACCCTGAACGACAAGATCGAACTCTACTTTCACGACCACGAATTCAGCTTCCTCATGATTCAAGAGAACTACCTGCGGTCAAAGCCTGCCGCGTTGACTGGCCGTGGCTACAATCCCAGAATGCAGAACCTCAAATACCTGGAGCTGGTCGACCAGGCTGCTGAGAGCATCAGTGATGGAGACCTTGTCGACCGCATGATCCACGGACCGCAGCAGCACTGGAGTCTGATGCCCACCCACGCCGTCTTCAGCACTGTCAAGCCTTCGAGTTACATCGCTGGCATGTTTACCGGTCAGCCCATATTTACCAGCTGGCTCGGCAACAACAGCAAGTACGGTAAGCTCAGCCGCTTCGTGCGCGAGGTCCACTCCCACATGCGGCTCAAGTCCTCGGGCGACCACAACGAAATCCGGCAGGAGTATCTGCCCATCCTCTGGCACCAGCTGGTCAAGCGGCTCGAGGTTGAGGGCAAGGATGCCGTCCCAGAGGTCATCGAGCTCATGGACAGCTACTATCTCACCCGGGAGGACTTTGATTCGATCAAAGAGCTCGGGGTCGGCTATCAGGCCGAGGACACAGTCAATATTGAGACGCAGACCAAGTCAACCTTTACCAGGATGTAAGTTTCCCTAACATGGATGAGGGGCAATATCGGGTACATTCGTTAACGTGCTCCAGGTACAACGCCGCCTCGCACCCCGTGCCCTTCATGAAGGCCACCAACGTGGCGCCGTCCCGGAAGATCGCCAAGGAGATGCCCGACCTGGAGGAGGCCATCGAGGAGGAGGACGAGAACGACGTGGCCGAGCCCGCCGACGTCGACGATGACGAGCTGGACCTCAAGACGGACAAGTACATCAAGCAGCCGAAGGCCAAGGCTGCGAAGAAGACGACCAAGAAGGCGGCCAAGGCTGATGATGATGACGATGATGATGGCGGCAGCAAGACAACGAAGGCCAGGGGCAAAGCGGCGGCGACCCGTGGTCGGGGCAGGCCGAAAAAGGCGTAGGGAGATCATCCATGATGACGATAAACCGACTGGCACATGTATTTGATCAACTTGGCAGGCATTCGGCTATTTTCACACATCCAACTATATCTTTGCATCCCCCCCCTTTCTTGTTCCATTAGTGTCTTCTACAGCCGACGGCAGCGGGATTCTGGTCGATATTGGTCGTCCTGGTTGCGATGGGCATAGGCGGGTGGACTTCTCTGCGTTCCTTCCAATAATTGGAGTGTGTCCTCCGTCTGATCTCAGGGGCGCGTCAGGGAACGGCTCACGCGAGATTCACGCGTCTCTTTTTCCTCACAATATGAAGGAGGGTAAGGTCCTAATTGTTCCTTCCTCTATGGTTTCGCATCTGGTTTTCATGACAATATAAAGCAAGGTGAAACCCTAACTCAGTCCCTTCTGCTACCTCCCTCCTGCTCACAGTCGCCGACCGACTGACCGACTCCCTATATAATCTTCCCCCTAAGCCTGTGATCTTCCTCGATTTCTCTCCCTCTTCCTCAAAAACAACTGCCCACCGAGGACTTGACCTCCTTACCAACCTGCCCACGCTCCTCGGTCGTGCTTCTTTCCTCTCGGCCACTGACCAAGGGCCAAATTTCTCCCCGCCCTTCTCATAATCCTCGGTATGTCTTCCTCTCCTACTAAATAACCAGCGATAAAGTGTTTATTCCCCTGTCCCCCCTGGACCTTACGATTTTCCCTTGGCCCTTATTCCCGTTCTTGACCTCAGGATTTTCCTTTGGCCGCTCTTTCTCCCCCCAAGACCTCATGAGTTTCCCTTGGCCCTTCACCTTGGGATATTTGTCAGTCAGTCAATTTCTTCCACACGACTGCGTGTTTCTGCTTCTTGTTTGTTTTCTCTGGCTGAAGTATCGCGATTGTCACAAGTTAAAGCAACCAAGATTGTTTCCCTCGGTCCTATTCCCGCGGTGAGTTCACTGCTAACTATCTTCCCCTCTCTCTCACTCTTCCATTTTCTTCCCATTCCTCCCCCATCACTCATCAACTGCGCCCATCGTCTTCCTTTCCATTTTCTTGTCCTATTACTTGGTCGTGAGTTGTTCGCTGGCTTTCATCTTGGAGTGGGTTGGTCGATCATCCCGCTAACATCTCGCGTGCAAAGCAGACTTACAAGATGGTCCCCGGCTTGTTCCCCTTTGGCTCTGTTGGCCGCCGCAGCGGCAACGCTACTCGCCGTAAGTTGTTGCACTCTCTGGTTCATAGTCGGGGTCGGTCGCCGGTCGCCGGATCCTGCGCGGAGGGCTATCTGCTCTTCTCCGGCTGTCTTCCGGAAGCTGTTAAAGTCTCGACCTCTGGACCGACCGACCAGCGGCAGCTTCCTCGGGATTTCAAGACCGCCCCCGACGAAAAGTTTTCTTCCCTCGCTTTCCACTCGACAACCTCTTTTCTCTCCGCGTCCCACAGAAAATCTGACTTGTCAACAGCGAGCTCGCTGCACATCCCGTGGCTCCACGGGAAGAACAAGGGCACAGGAGCTGCCACCACTTCGCCGGCCGACTTCGCGGTCCGCCACCAGCCAAGCGCCTCGTCCCTCCGCGGTAAGCAAAATCCCACCTTTTGCAAAATCCCACAAAACCACCGCAGCCCGGGGACAAAATATCACCGCGGTCGTTGCGGACAGCCCGCGAATCTGACCAGTTTTGTCTCTCGCCCCCTCTCAAGATAGAAAACGCTAATGTCTTTCCCTGCTTCAGACGAGCCCACCACCACCAGCCCCACGGCCGCCTACCTCCTTCCGCTGCCGTCACTCGGCATGCCCTTCGCCTGGGACGCCCAGGTGGAGGGTGAGTCGGGTGAGGCGGCCGCCTTCTCCGCCGCCGCGCCCGCCGTCGCCCCCTCGCCCGCGCCCGCGCCCCTCCTCGCCCTCGCGCCCGCCTCTGCCTCCCCCGTCGCCCCCGCCCATCTGTCGGGCTGCTCCGGCGGCCGTGGCGCCGAGGAGGCCGGTCCCGCAGACGGCAGAAAGAAGATGCCCGTGACAAACGCCATGATGAAGGCGTATGTCGCGATGCGGGCCGGCCTCCACGGCGTCGCGGCTGACGCCCCTGAGCCGCTCTTGGGTCGCATGCTCGACCAGGAGCTGGCGAGGGGGATGGAGGCACCGCAGTAAGTTTTTACTTTCTTGTTTTTTTTTTTTTGGTTGGCATTACATGCGATCATGATGTATATTTGGTTTGTTCATGACTGCCCCATCCGTTGGTGCGGGATGATTTTATTGCAAGTCTCTCCGAATACTCGCATTTTCTTTCCACCACCACAGTTTTGCAAGTCTTCCAGTCCATCCCGCTAACCAACAACAGGATGGTGCACAACATCAAGTCGGCCCTGGAGTCGGACCTGCCGGACGGCCCCAGCCGTCCGGAGGTCTACTACTACGACCGCACCGGCCCCGACCACCACTTGTCCACCCCGCCCGGCTACGACGTCGAGGGCATCGCTGCCCTCAACCGCAAGCGCGGCGACGGTTGGGCGTCGGCGAACGCCAAGGCCGACTAGGAGTCCCTTGCGTCCGCCGGCGACCGCCGGTCGATCACCGCGACGATGGGCAGCCGGTCCCTTCTCGAGCCCGGCGAGGACCACACCACCGACAAGGGCAAGGACAAAACGGTCGCCACACGCCACGGCAGCGACAGCGACGACGACGACCATGACGACGACGGCAACCCGTTCGTCGCGGGCGCTGTCTACCAGCCCAGCCCCTTCCTCGACGACGACGACGGCTGGGTCTCGGACGGGGAGGGCCACCCCGAGCTGACGCGAATCTCGCCCTGCACGTTTGCCAAGTGGGCTGTCGGCTGCGCTGCTGAGAGCAGCAACACCATCTTCAGGGCCGGTGGGAGCAGCACCGCCGCCGCCGCCACCATCACCACCACCGGAGAGAGAACCCCCGCCCCAGCCATCCCCCCCCGTCGCCCCCCCCCCCCCCCCCCCCCCCCCCCCCCCGTCCCCACCCCCTCCCCTCCTCCCAGCCCCAGCCCTCTCCTCCCCACCAACCCCGCCGTCCTCACCCACCCCACAGTCCTTGCCAAGATCAAGGAGCTTGCCGACCTCCA
Organism: Staphylotrichum tortipilum; assembly: GCA_033296695.1. Classification (NCBI taxonomy): domain Eukaryota; kingdom Fungi; phylum Ascomycota; class Sordariomycetes; order Sordariales; family Chaetomiaceae; genus Staphylotrichum; species Staphylotrichum tortipilum. The sequence goes on along the minus strand of MU855510.1, from coordinate 25,130 downwards.
GCAAACGATGGAGGCACTCCGCGCGCAGAACGCCGCGCTCCGCACCGAGGTCGCCGGGATTCGGCAAGAGGGAGAGGAGATGGAGCGCGCGGTGGACGGGGCGATTGAGAAGGCGTTGGAGGTGGGGAGGGGGATTAAGTGGGGGTTGAAGTTGTCTTAGGGCGTTGATTACCTTGGGTTGTTGGTTGCGCTGAGTTTGTTAGTGGCCTGGACTTCCTTCAGTGGTGGATTGGAAGGGAAGAATTGGGAGGAGAGGGTTGGTTGCGCCTGGTTCTGTTTTTGAGTTGGGTGCCTGGTTTGACTTGGTTGGGTGAGGGCACTGTTCCGCTGCCTGACTGGACTGGCTTGGTTGAGAGAGTGAATGAGAGGGCTATTTGGGATTACAATGGAGATCCAGTATAGGAGTGATGAGAGGAGGCATTTGTGCAAGTTTTTCTGCTCTTGTTTTTGTTGTTGGCGGTGCTTGCTGGGGGAAGTTGCGGTGATTTGCATTCGGATGGTCGCCACCCCTGAAATTGAGGGTTGCTGGGGAGGAAAGTAAACAGAGACAGACGGAGGGCATCACCACCATGGCTTGCGACGACCTGAAATTCGAGCCAAAAATGGCTGTACTAATACAATCGCTGGCTTCTTCATCAACTGCTCATGATTCTTCCAATCAACCCGAAAAATTGTTCGTTGTCACCAAACCCTTGGTGGCGCCGCTGCCGTGCCGTGGTAGGGAAATGTGCTGGTGAGACATGGTTCCTGGTGAACCAGTAATGGCACGCATGCATGCATATCTTGCGGTGAAAAAACTTTGTGCCTGAAGTGACTGGGCTGTCTTTATTGTCAATGGCATTGCTGGTCGGTCCGGTGATGTGGTGGAAGGCAAAACAACCCCCGAAAGTGCTGCACATGAGAATCAAACAACAAGAGGGAGGCTGTGGTGGTTCAGCAGTGGGCCACGGTATTTTGTCAAGCTGAGGTTGATCCACTAGATACACATCTTCATGCCAGTGCAACAAACCAAAGTTTGTCAGGGTGGTAGTTGTGTTGGAGGCAGGAGTGAGCAACCGGGTTGATATACACCCTGCCGCGGAGTTCCCTGGGCTGTCGGTGCCACGGCAGGAGCTGCAGTGAGGCGTGGCCAGGTTCAAGCGCCCAATTGTATCACCAGGACGGGTATGGTAGACACCAAAGAATGATGAGAAGGGAAATATACCCGCGCTGCCAGCATCGCCAGCAAGAATGCATCAAAGTTGCGTGTCGGTGTGCGTATGTGAGGCTCTATATACCCGTCCAAGAGCAAGCCCAGCCCAGCCCAGCTCCGCCCAGCCCAGCCACCCTCTATCACCCCCTTTTCTCCCAAATTCCACATGCTAAATGGTATGAAGACATCATGAGAGGAGCATTATACATGTAAGATCAGAAACCCAATAACGCCCAGCCCGACCTCGTTCATAATGATTTTTGTGTGTGCGTGCGGATCAATCCAACAACGGCGGTGGTAGTACAGAGGGAGAAGGATTCAATCTCCCTATCGCGGCGAGGTGGTCACTCCCTCGCCCATGGAGGCCGGCTGGCTCGCTTATTTGTTCTTGACGACGCCGACCTTGGCCGGGCGGAGGACGCGGCCGTTGAGGCGGAAGCCCTTCTGTTGGGTAATGAAGACGGTGTTGTGCTCCTTGCCCTGCATGGGGGTCATGAAGGTGGCCTCGTGCTCGTTGGGGTTGAAGACCTCGCCCTCGGGGGAGAAGCGCTCGAGGCCGTGCTTTTTGAGGGTGCTCAGCAGGATCTCCTCGGTCATGCGCAGGCCCTCGTGCAGGTTGACGAGGTCCTGTAGGTGCTCCGACTTGACCTCCGACTTGAGCTTCTCCTCGGGCACCATGGTCAGGGCGCGCTCAAAGTTGTCGACTGACTCGACCAGGTCCTTGGCGAACTTTTGGATGGCAAAGTCGCGCGCCGACTTCATCTCGCGCGCGGTGCGGTCCTGCAGGTTGCGGAAGTCGGCGACGGAGCGGAGGTACCGGTCCTGGAGGGGTTGCGAGTTAGCATATAGCTACGATAGCGGAGCGGTGAAGCTAAGGCGTACCTTGAGGTCGCGGATCTCGGTGTCCTTGGCCTCTAGTTGCTTCTTGAGGGCGGCCTCAGCGCTCTCAGGCTCGGCCTCCTTCTTCTCCCCCTCCTCAGTCTTCTTGGCGGCGGCATCCGCCTCGGAGCTGTACCACCGGGCGCGGGGCGCAATTGTCCGCGCGGCGGCAAGCGGGGTCTGGGTGCGTTGGGCGAGGGCGGCGGTTTGCCTCTGGATGCCGAGCCTGGCGGTGCCGCGGAGGGCCCTGGAGGTAGCCGAGATGCTTTGCCGTAACATGGTTGGTTGTATGTGTGTGGTGTGTTGGTGTGTGGTGTGTTGGTGTGTGGTGTGTTGGTGTGTGGTGTGGGTGGTGAGGGCTCTCAGAATTTGCGGGTGGTTGTCGCTCTCTCTCAGACTCAAACTGATAAAAGCTCAAGAGAGTCAATGCTCGGGTCCCGCCGTTGTCGCGTGTTGCTCAAGAAATTTTATGGGGGCGATGGCCAGGCTTGGCTTGGCCACTCACACCTCGGCCAGAGCTCCAGGTGCTGGCGGATCATTGACGGCCCGCCCGGACCAGCGCTGCCAGCCGGGCACAGATCGCGCTAAACCCATCTCTGGCTAGCGCATTTGCGGGGGATTCGCAGCGCTGCCTGCCCCACAGGGCCACCGCTTGCGCAGGCTGTCAGTGCTTGGCGAGGTTTGCTGGACTCTTGATCCTGGCTCGTGCATTTGAACGCGACCACTTCGACTCTAGAGCTTTCCAAACCACACGACTGCCATCCACAAAACCTCCAAACACCCACCACTCTGCACCCAGAACACCCTGCCGTCCGCCCTCTACCTTGTCGCCGAAGTCCTCGAGTACACAACCGCCGACATGGATTACGACCCGATGGTGATGGACGACGCCGAGGCCTTGGGCCCCGTCGTCAAAATTTCCCAGGTCCGTTCTCTGCGCGATCGTGGCTGCCCCTCGGTGCTCTGCTGGGACGACGGCAACGCGATCTAACACGGGCGTGGAATACAGGCAGATTCCGTGCGCGTAAAATACGAGCTCTCCAATACCGACATCGCCTTCGCCAACTCCCTGCGCCGCGTCATGCTCGCCGAGATCCCCACGATAGCTATCGATCTGGTCGAAATCGAGGCGAACAGCTCCGTCCTGGCTGACGAGTTCATCTCCCACCGCCTGGGCCTGATCCCCCTCAACGCCGATGGCATCGATACTCTGCTCTACGCCCGCGAATGCGACTGCGAGGGCCACTGCGAGAACTGCAGCGTCACGCTTACTCTCCACGCTAAGTGCACCGGCGACGAGAACATGCACGTCTTCGCTCGTGACCTCGTACCCGTCGGCGATCGCCTCAATCAAGTGGTGGGGACACCCGTCCTCTCGGATGCCGAGGGACTCGGCGCCCTCATTCTCAAGCTCCGCCCAGGCCAGGAGGTCAAGCTCGAATGCATCGCAAAGAAGGGCATCGCCAAGGAGCACGCCAAATGGGCGCCCTCGGCCGCCATCGGGTTCGAGTATGACCCGCATAACAAGCTTCGCCACTTGGATCTGTGGTATGAGTCGAATGCCAAGAAAGAATGGTGAGCGCAACCCCCTCTGCGGTTTTCGATCTGGCGCCCGCTGACCCAACCTACAGGCCCCCGAGTGAGTACGCTTCCTGGGAGGAGCCGCCACAAGAAGGCGAGCCGTTCGACTACGACGCCGTCCCGAACCGATTCTACTTCAACGTCGAGAGCGCTGGCAACCTCGCTCCCGATGTTATCATCAGCGAGGGCATCAAGGTCCTGCAGCAGAAGCTCGCCGGTCTCATTCACGAGCTCACCGAGAGCGAAGAGGACGGCATGAACGGCGGCGACTACAACGGCCCGCGCAGTCCAGAGTACGGCACCGGCGCCGATGGGTTCGGTGGGTACACGACACCGTTCGGGAACGGCGGCAACCAGAGCACTTGGGGCGGTGCCGGCGGGGCCACTCCGTACGGGACAACGCCGTACGGTGCTGGCCAGAGCGGCTGGGCGTGAGCTTGATGGCTTGTTGCGCTGGCGACATTATTTACGCTTGCGTTGCCCGCTCCTCACCGACAAATAATCGGGGCTACTCATCCCCGAGTCCTTCCTCCCATCCGCATCGCAACAACCATGTGTCGCGTGATGACCGAGGAGACAGCGATGACAGCGATGGTCCCCGTCGCGTTTTCCGACCCCCTTCCAGGTCGCCTCCCCGCCGTGTAATATATCCCACGCACCAAAACCACCCTCCGCCCCCAACCTTTCCAGCGGCCCCCGTTTCTGATAATCAGGATACACCATCCATTTTCTTTTTCAGGCTCTCAACAACAACATAGATACCAGCAGGAGTTTTGGCGGCGGGGAGCAAGGACCGTGAGGGCGGATCGTTTTGTTTCTCACCGAATCTGCAGCGGGCTTTGACATTTCGGAAATGGGAGGGGAATCCAAAAAGGCTCTCGACCTACCCTACCTAGCACCCACATACTTTCTCTCTTTCTCTAATCTATCTGGAACGGAACGGAAGGGGGTATAGAGGAAAACCAGAGAATGGGGGAGAAAATACACAGAGGTTGGGGACATGGCGTTGAGTTTGGGCGGATGGTTTCCCAACCCAAGCGCAACGCCGGTTGCCTGTGAAAATGCATTCATGCCTGCCTGCCCTAGCTTGCTCGCTCTAAATCCTGGATTGTGTAAAATAACGCCTTGGCTGCTCTGCTGTCTTGATGATCTTGATCTTGGTGATGAAATTGCCAGCCCATGCATGCTATGTGCTGTTTGCTCTCTCTAGGTCGTTGGTGTGTGTATGTCTCGACGGGGTGGTGTCTCGTCTCGTCTAATCCAGTCCGGTTTATCTTGCGTTTGTGGTAGTCCAACTTGTGGGATATGTGGTGGTTTTATCCTGGTTTTGTTTGTTTAGTTCTTGGTTGGTGCTGGTTGGGTTATACGGTGTCCTCGATCCCGTTGATCTGGCGGTAGATCTTGCGGTGGGATTCGAGGAAGAGGAAGGTGCAGATTGTTTGACTGCGTGGAGGGTTAGTAGAGGGACTTGGAATGAATGAAGGATGGAGATGGGGGGAGGGAGAAGAAAAAATGGAGGGAAGAAGACAGGCAAAGATACAAGACAGCACCCGACACAAAAGAAGAAAGCCAAAAAGAAAAAAAGACAAAAAGACATACGGTCCCAGCCTCAAAAAACTCGGCACCCATCCCTTAAACATCCACCGCATCCCTTCCTTGGCATACACCTCCCTCAGCACCCCAACAACCCCATGGTTCCCCCCACTCGCCGACATCACCCTCGTCTTGATCACATCAATCGGACTCGTCACAGTCGCCGCCACCACGCCGGCCAGGAAACTCGCCGTGAAATGCGTCGCCAGACCGTCCTTCATCGGCGTCAGCCTCAGCAGCGTGCGCTTAAACACATCATAGCTGGCCAGCTGGCTGGCCGTCATGGCCGCGGCGCGCGCGCTGTTGGGCCAGACGCCGCGGAACAGGCTGGCAGCGCCCTCGTCGCGGACCATGCGGGCGAGCCCGTCGAGCGCGTGGGCGTAGTTGCGGCGCTGGGCGGGGGGCAGCGCCGCGTCGTGCTGCATGCGCACGTTGAGCACGTCGGTCGCGTTGCCGGCGATGCCGCCGATGAAGCCCGAGGCGGAGGCCATGGCGATGAGGAGGGGGAGGGAGGGAGCAGCGGGGGTGGCCCCCTGGGGGGTGTCCTTCTTGGAGACGAAGCGGGACTTCATCTCTTCGTAGATGCCGAAGCGGGTGGTGGAGTAGGTCAGTTGGCGGAGGAGGGAGGCGGAGAGGCCATTATACAGCCCGCGCAGGCCGTTGTGCTTGATGATGTGCACGAAGGTGCCGCTCATGGTCTTGGGCATGTCGCCGGTGCGGGTCTGGAGGCGGACCTGAGGAGGGGAGGGTTAATCATGGCTTGGGGGGGTGGTTTGGGGTGGGTTCGGTCTACCTTGACTGTGGGCGTTGGTTAGCATTGGGACAAGATGAGAGTATGTATATCGGTACGTGGAATCTGTGTGTGGCGAAGGCGGGTGTAAGGGCGGTGGAAGAGGGGTTCCATACCAAGATCGAGGGGATGAGTTACGCAGGCGGCCATGCTACTCGAGCTGCCGCCAAACCAGAAGGGGTAGTGGACGGGCCGCTGCGTCGCCGGGGCCGCGACGGCCCTGCTCTCGTCCGTCTTGGCCATGGGCGGCGGCGAGGACGGCGAGGGAGCCGCGGCCGGCCGGGCTTCACTCTTGGCTGCCTGCATCACGGGCTGCGGTGACCAGGACGGTGTGGGACTGGGTGCTGCTGTAAAAGCATTCCGTTTCGAGGGACGAACAGAGGATGGACTATTCCAAACGAGTGGCCGACTATCACGCTCCTGCGACGGTTTCCTTGGGACCTTGGGACGGACTGTCTGATGTTTTGCCTCCTATTTTTGGCAAAGCTGACAAAACTCCAATGTTCCAGCGGCACACCTGAAAACCTGGCCGCGATCGCCGATAAACTGAGCCACAGGCCAACCAAGCCAACGGCCCCTCGCCTCCGACAAGGGCTCCAGCCCACTTTCGGCGGCCAAATCCCCTACAACCCCCCTGGACAAGTCCCTGTGGACCGTGCATGTTCGGGACGACGTCAGTATCGGCTATCCAAGGGATTCGGGGTTCAGGGGTCCTTATCTTTGTTCTTATCGGCGGCAACAGCGATATCGGGTGGGCCAAAAATTTGACCGCCCCTCCTCCCGAGTACGAGTCATACAACGGGCAGAGAGCAGCGGGCAAGCTAAGACGCGCTGCTTTCCCCCTCCATCGTTGCGTAGTGCTTCTCTTCCATCCTCTTCCTTGCACATCCCAACCACCTTGCTTGCTCTCCCGCCCGGCAGTCTTGCAGTCTTGCACCATCCCAGGCCCCAAGCCCCCCAGTCCACCCATCACCATGTCCAAGGGTCGTGTCTGTCTGTAAGTGACGACCCCGCCATCCGTGCATTGGTGCCGCGAGGGGCGCACACGACTGATCCCGCTCATCCACAGCGCCTACTCTGGAGGTACGACATCGCCGCGTGCATTTGCAACACCCAATTGCCCCTCCTGTGTTCCTGTAACCGTTGCTTGAGCTCCCTCGTGGAGTTGTCCCGTGCTGCAACACCTCATCCTGTTCCTGTGTAACCGCATTGGGCGCCCCTGGCTATCCAACACAGCCACTGCACCACCACCACCAACAACACTACCTCGGCCCAGACTGACGGCATGATTGATAGGCCTCGACACTTCCACCATCCTCAAATGGCTGATCCTTGAGGTGCGGCCCCAATTCAACACCCTGGCGACATTCATGCTTCAGAACTGACACCCCTGGTGCAGGGCTACACTGTCGTGTGCTTCCTCGCCAACGTCGGCCAGGAGGAGGACTGGCCGGCGGTCGAGAAGAAGGCGCTGGCTCTCGGCGCTGAGCGCATGGTCATCGAGGACCTGCAGCGCGAGTTCGTTGACGAGATCGTCTTCCGCGCCATCCAGTGCAACGCCATCTACGAGGACCGCTACCTCCTGGGCACCTCGCTGGCCCGCCCCATCATCGCCCGCGCCCAGGTCCGCGTCGCGCAGCAGTTCAACTGCGAGTACCTCAGCCACGGCTGCACTGGCAAGGGCGTAAGTGGCCACAGATCCGATGCTGTTGATTGATGCTAACATCGTGTGCAGAATGAGTACGTCGATCGACTGGACGCCGAGCTTGACACAAGCACATAGTACTAACCTCCCCGCAGCCAGGTCCGCTTCGAGCTCGCCTTCATGGCTTGCAACCCCTCGATGAAGGTCATTGCCCCGTGGAGGTTGCCCGAGTTCATCCAGAAGTTCCAGTACGTACCTAACACCCCCGCCCTCGCTCGGGCGAGACCAGCTACTAACACTCCCTCACCAGGGGCCGTGCCGATCTCCTCAAGTTCGCCGCCGAGAACAACATCCCCGTCTCGTCGTCCCCCAAGGCTCCGTGGAGCATGGACGACAACCTCGTGCACTGCTCGTACGAGGCTGGCGTCCTCGAGGACCCCGACCACACTCCGCCCAAGGAGCTCTGGACCCGCACCGTCGACCCCACCGATGCGCCCGACACCCCGTACAACTTCACCATCCACTTCGACAAGGGCATTCCCGTCAAGGTGGTGACCCCTGAGGGCGAGACCACCGGCTCTGTTGAGCTGTTCAAGCTCCTCAACAAGATTGGCCACGACAACGGTGTCGGCCGCGTTGATATCGTCGAGAACCGCTTCATCGGCCTCAAGAGCCGTGGCTGCTACGACACCCCGGGCCTGACCATTGCGTAAGTGTTTCAAGGGGGACGAGGCGATGAGTGAAACATGCTGACAAACCGCAGCCGCCTCGCCCACGTGGACCTCGAAGGCCTGGTGATGGACTCCAAGGTGCGCAAGCTGCGTGACCAGTTCGTCACGATCGAGTGGTCGCACTGCCTGTACAACGGCATGTACTTCAGCCCCGAGCGCGAGTTCCTGGAGAACTCGATCATCTTCTCGCAGAAGAGCGTGTCGGGTGAGGTCCGCATGTCGGTCTACAAGGGCAACGCCTACACCCTGGGCCGCAAGAGCGACGCCAGCAACCTGTACTCGCAGGAGGACGCCTCGATGGACTCGCTCGAGACCTTCTCGCCCATGGACACCACCGGCTTCATTGCCATCCAGGCCATCCGCCTGGAGAAGTACGGCCTCCAGAAGATCAAGGACGGCGAGCCCCTGAGCAAGTAGAGGGATTAGAGTAGGATAGAAAAAAGTCAAAAAAGGGTTGGAAGGTCATACGGGTAATGAATGTAACGTGTTTTGGCGTGATGGGAATCAGTTGTTGGGCTGCCTCTGCTGTTGTTGACTGGCCATGTGAAGTGCCACCACCCCCCTGTCCGGCTGAGGGCTGAGAACCTCTCGGGCTGAGCGCAATTGGCCAATCATGGAGCTCAGGAACAGCCCCCAATGACGATGTCATGGAGCGGCCACAACCCCTGTCTGTGCCGTAGCTTGGCGATCCGACCCACTCAATTTTTCGCTCCCTCACACCACAAGCTCTCTCTTGTGGGAGGTCTCCAGTCTAAGAGCTCCCCCCACCTTTCACCTCTCAACGACGTCGCACTCCGCACTCCGCACCCCGTCCGAACTTCAGCATGCTCGGATCGCGGAGGGCTGCGAGCACCCTCTGGCCTCGTGCTAGGGGCCGGTCTAGCGTTGCGCTGAGCCTCCGGCGAGGCAGCCTGTTGAGCGGGAGAGCCATCAACCCAGTCCACAGCTTGCCGGTGCAGCCATGCACACAACAACGCACACAGCAATGCACACAGCGGGCAGCATACTCTTCAGGTTAGAGCAGAGAGCCCGCAATACACCTCTCCGCGCGATCCAGCCCTGCTGATGGAAGTCACCGTGCGAAGAAGCCGCGCGCCACCCCCCCGCCGGGCGAAAGATCCCAAAGACGGTCGAGATCAACGGCAAGGTGTACACGACGGACTCGTGGTTCAACGCCTCGTCCACCGTGCTCGCCCTGACGGGGCGAAAGCTGCACCTCCAAAAGGACCACCCCGTGTCCATCACGCGCAAGATCGTCGAGTCCGTCTTCCCCGCGCCGACCTACAAGTACTACAACGACATCGACCCCGTCGTGTCGACCTTTGAGAACTTTGACTCGCTCGGCTTCGCCCCGGACCACCCCGGCCGCGCCCGCTCCGACACGTACTACATCAACAAGGACACCCTGCTGCGCACCCACACGAGCGCCCACGAGGCTGAGCTCTTCCGCGCGCGGGCCAGCGGCGGCTACCTCATCAGCGCCGACGTCTACCGCCG